>JAAXNX010003544.1:0-10476 GCA_036491905.1 Folsomia manolachei
ATTTAGAAGGGATTATGAGATGAGAAGCAAAGCCCGTCAGTTGAAACTGCTTCTTCTTCTCATGACCCTGACATTCGCCATAATCATTTTCTGGATATTCATATTTCGATTCACGGAAGGAATCAATGGGGACGGTAGCAGAGGGAGAGGGCAATTTATTCTCTCATCCGAATTCAGTGTGGGCTATGACATTCTTATGGAGTCAAATTCATCCCCTTCCGGAAATAGAAAAGTGGAGCAGGAAGTATTATTGGATGCGGAAGATGTCGAAGATGAAGCCGACGCCATGGATCAACTTATGGCCATGGCGTCAAATTCCGTCAGTGTAGAGGATCTGATTGCGCTTAGTCTAAAGAACCGAAGAGCTCATAATAATAATTATAACAAAGCAGACCACCCACGAGGGGAGAATGATCACAAAAGCTGTCAGATGGAAAACTGTTTCAACTTCAAAAAATGTCAAAATGATCTCAAAGTCTATGTCTACCCACCAGGTATTAACAGTGAAATGTGGATTAGCGTTTTCTGTGGTATTTTTCTAATTATGATGTTTTTATGGGTTCTGCTTTCCAGATAAATTTGTACCAATTAGTGCTACTTATGAAAAGATTTTAAATCGAGTTATGTCTTCTCCGTACTATACGAATGAGCCGGAGGAGGCGTGTCTCTTTATTCTCAGTATCGACACTTTAGATAGGGACTCGTTGAGCCATGATTTTGTCAGAAATTTAGGAAGTAGGTTAAGTAATTTAGAGGTAAGGCAGAAATTGGAACTTCTAGTTGATGTTAAATTGAGAATTTTAACTAACAACTCCGATGTTTCAGCATTGGAACAATGGAGAGAATCACTTGATATGGAACTTGTATGCTGGTACATGGCCAGATTATAATGAGACTGAGTTGGGGTTTGATTATGGAAAAGCAATATTGGGTAAAAAATAATTCCATAAAAGAATTGAGAAGTGTTTATATGAGAGATAGGTTAAATTAAATTTGTTGTCTTATTTCTCAAAGTGAAAGCATCCATGTCGTTGGATCAATTCCGCCCAAATTTTGATATTTCTCTTCCTCTCTTTCATCCCTCCCACCCTGAGAAAGGTGACGAACTGGGAACCGCCGTTACCAATGAGTTCCCTGCTCGAAAGAAGCATTTAGTTGCTTTCAAAGGTGAGCAATTAATTACTACATTTTGTCTGGTTAACTCATGATCATGAGGTGGAGTTGACGTGAAAGTCCCTTTATGTTGACAATTTAAGGGAAGCGTTACGTTTATGGAATCGGATCTGAAACAAGGAATTCTATTTATCATTTACATAACGGTGTGGATATTATAATGGTAATAAGTTATTTATAATAACCTGAAAATAATTAATAATCTTGACACTAATTAATTGTTTCAATTAAAGAAATATGTTTGCTCTTTGCAGGTCACAACCTGTAAACATGGCAAGAATTGGAAGGAAATGAAAGATGAGCGATGTGATGAAGACAACAGGGAATATGAAAAGTAACAGCGGCGCTGTAACAAAGAGAAAATTTGTAACTATACACAGTGAATTTAACAAAGTCATTTTTTGGTTTCAGATACGATTACGAGACCCTTTTACAAAATTCGACATTCTGCTTAGTACCACGTGGTCGTCGGTTGGGATCATTTAGATTTTTAGAAGCTTTAAAGGCAGGTTGTATACCTGTTCTGCTTTCTAACGGTTGGGTGTTGCCATTTTCGGAGGTGTTGGATTGGACATCAGCTGCAATTATTGCGGATGAACGGACATTGCTCCAAACTTTGGAGGTCATCAGATCCGTGGATAAAACACAAATATTTCAAATGAAGCAACATACTCAAATATTATGGAACCAGTATCTATCTTCTTCCGAAAGAATTGTTGAAACAGTATTCGAGGTATTAAAGATTACATGAAGTGGGACTAATTATAAGGATCCGAATGGTATGGATTTCTTCTCTTGTTTGTAGATAATGAAAGATCGTATAAAACGAAGTGTGAAAAGGGACAGTTTTATTTGGAACACGGCACCGGGTAAGTCTAATAAACAGCGTAAACCATTCAGCTATCCCACATGACCCATTTGCCAATAATTATGAATTGAAAACACTTTCAGGAGCCTTGAATATTGATACTTCCTTTGGAGAGACGTTAAATGAATTCCCATTTTATCATTTGAGCAATATGTCGTCTACCTTGAAGCCAAATTTTACGGCCATCATTCGAGTTCAACAGCCAACGGGCACAACTAAATCCTCCAGCTACACAAGCTCCATGTTATTTAAAGTGATAAAAAATCTGGGAAAGAGCGAATTCGTGTCAAAGGTGACTTCTCAAAATGCAGCAACAACCAATGTATTTCTGATTTTGCTGACTTTATTTAAATGCTCATTTTTGTTTCAGATTATCATTGTTTGGAGTAGCAGCAAACCAGTCCCACGTGTATGGCCAGACATTCCTCATCCAATTGTGCTCAAACAGATTGCCTCATACTCACCCACCCAAAGATTTTTTACGGACGACATTGATACTGATGCCGTAAACTTTTAAAATTTTTCTAGTACCCTACAATACCCTATTTTGAATTATTCGATTGACTGCAGGTTTTTGTTCTGGAAGAAGACACGATATTGTTGCCTGACGAGTTGGAATTTGCATACCGAACATGGCGTTCATTTCCTGACCGAATAGTTGGATACCACTCAAGATCTCACTACTGGAATGAGTATAAAGTAAATTACGACAACTTATTCATATGACTTTCTTCAATTTACAACATAACATGTTCCTTTGGCATTAATTTTTAGGAGCAGTGGATGTACTCGTCGAAAGCATCTAACGACTACAGCTTGGCATTAAATGGAGGTTTTATTTACCACGTGTACTACAACCATTTATATTGGTTGAAACTACCTCCAGCTGCTTTGATGATTATTGAATCATTCCAAAATTGTGACGACATTGCCATGAACTTGTTGGTGGCAAGAGTAACTAAAAAGCCTCCCATTAAACTAACCGCTAATAAGAAGCCGTCCAAGGACTCTTTGGCAAGGTATTTATTATACATGCATTTTTCTTTTCCCCAACGGAGTAATATAATAGCTTTAAAATTAAAATTATGATTTTAGGACTTCCCATTGGTTGCAACAGGAAAGGATGCAACAACGACATAATTGCCTCAATGAGCTATATGACATTTATGGTTCAATGCCACTTTTGCGTTCATCGTTTAGATTCGACCCAATTTTGTTTCGTGACCCAGTATCAAACTTGCGAAAGAAATATCGCCAACTCGAGCTTTAGTTTCACTATAAATAACTATATCTAACTTTATCCAACAGCATGTCAGTTTTTACGCAAGTACAAGTTTTTACTACAAAGTATTACCAATAATTAGCATGCCGGTGGTTGATAGAAAAGAATATCTACTTATCTACAACCTCCTAATAAAAATGCAACATTTATTTGACGACACTTTCTTCTTATGCATTCATGTTTTCCTGTATTCTGCCCGAGAAAGGGAGAATTTCCAGAGAATTCGAACTTGGAATTCTTAGCGTCACAAAGCTAAAAGTAATGGTCTCTCGCAGTGAGTCAGCCAAAGTTCCACAACTTCAAAGGGATTCAATCCAGCTCGTACTTTGAAGCCCTTTGATGTTTTTTAGCTTCCATGCGCATACAGTGCACCCTACCCTACCCGGTTGAGTTGGACTCTGAGTTAAAATCCACTTGATTCCTTCCTTTGTGACACTTGGTCATTCACGAGTTGTGTTGCACATTCCTTACCCTTCTGTCAAGTTGACGGTCTTCTTAATTATTACCTGTTCCTGACTGATTGTCCCTCACATTTTCCTCTAACCATCCAGTAGTTAACAATGACCCATGTTATAAAATATTGGGCTAATTTTTGCCCCAGAATCTGACCAGGTAAATGGTACGTGGTACATGGATCTTGACGGGTCGAGTTGCTCACTCTCTCCAACGCTGAGAGAAGCTTGATCTCCATACTTTTTTAATCATCTACCCATTATATTACTGAGTCTTGTTTACATTAGATTGTGGGGAATATACTACCTTACTTACTGGCTACCCTCTGGTTGGTGGTGTCAGTGGATGAGTCGAGCGACAATTTCTTTTTTTAAGAAATTTGATTACTAACACAATTACGTCACTTTGTTCACACTTCCACCCGCACCCAGACTGAACTAAATTTGACAATTCTACGAGATATACGACCGACCAACTGTTTTCGATAATAGTGAGTGGGGGATTGTTGCAACAATCGACCCTTTTCTACGATAATTAATCAAGAGGGAGGTAGAGCTCTTTTGAAATGGCTTACCAAATGCACGGATCCTCTGCCAACCCCTCCCGTCCAAGTAAGTGGAAGCCGATTATCAAGAGAGGAATAATAATAATTAAGAAAACTAAATATTTTATATATTTTAATATTTTAGATAAGGAGGCGGACACCATGATGTGGCAACAAGGATATGGAGTTATCGACTCTGGCGTTCATTCCGGTGCCACGACTGGGGCACATTCTGTAAGGGACGATGGAGATGAGGATACTGCCCTATTTTTCAACATGGATTCACAAGAATACACTGGTTTTACACCTGACCAAGTTGATGGTATAAATAGTGGATTCAAAATGGGATGTATTTGATAGACTACTGAAACTGATTTGTATTTTTTTACCCTGATAGAAATGAATTCAGAGTTGATGCTTACAAGATCGCAAAGAGTTCGGGCAGCCATGTATCCGGAAACCTTGGACGAAGGGGTGGAGATCCCAAGCACCCAGTTTGACCCTTCTCAGCCAACGGCGGTTCAAAGACTTGCGGAACCATCTCAGGTCAGACAATTTTATGATTGAAATTTTATAAGGCCATTTTAATGTGAATAAAGTGGTCCAATTTTAACAATTTCATTACTATTTCTAGATGTTGAAACATGCTGTGGTCAACCTGATCAATTACCAGGTTAGAATTGATGAAATTCTTGCAGTTTTATGGATGGGAGTAGGTGTCGGATTTCATGAGATAAAGTAATTTTTATGAAATATATAGGATGACGCTGACTTAGCCACACGGGCCATTCCAGAATTGATTAAACTACTTAATGATGAGGTGAGTTGTGCTGGTTAGGTTTTTGTTTCTCTTACGCCCTAATTACATTTTTAAAAACAATGTTGCATCGTTATCAGGATCAAGTAGTTGTATCGCAAGCAGCAATGATGGTTCATCAATTGAGCAAGAAGGAGGCTTCCAGGCATGCCATTATGAATTCGCGTAAGTTGTTGCTTTATTAATTCAAGCAGTTAAAATTAGGGTTGGGCCTTACTACATTAGTAGCGCATATGTTCAAAAGCATCTTATTCAATTATGGTTTTTAGCCCACATGGTTGCGGCACTCGTGAAAGCAATTTCAAGTTCAAATGACCTGGAGACAACGAAGGGTGCAGTGGGAACACTGCATAACTTGTCACATCATCGCCAAGGACTTCTTGCAATTTTCAAGAGCGGTGGGTTACTTTGATTTTATTACACTGCATTTGCTTTTTGTGTTGGAAATTCCAACTTGGAATTACACATTCGATATAATACATGCAAGCATGTTTACACTATTATGTATTTTGCAGGTGGAATTCCTGCACTTGTGAAGCTCTTGAGTTCTCCGGTTGAAGCAGTTTTATTTTACGCGATAACCACCCTGCATAATCTACTTTTGCACCAAGAAGGTACGTTAACAATCTGATGCCCTTATCTTATTGTGATTTCTCTCGAAGCAACTAATATAATTTGACCAATATTTGAAAGGTTCAAAAATGGCTGTCAGGCTAGCAGGTGGACTGCAGAAAATGGTCTCTCTTTTGCAAAGAAACAACGTGAAATTCCTTGCAATTGTTACAGATTGTCTACAGATCCTTGCTTACGGTACGTTACACTACTTGACAGACTTTTTGGTTTAGGGTGCGATGTTGCGAATGTACTTGTCATCAATAACGTGATGCCACATAACTAACATTAATTAGGTTTTGAAAAATTTGGAAGATGAAAAATACTCATTATTGCATGTTTTACAACTTTCAGGAAATCAAGAAAGCAAGCTTATTATTCTAGCTTCGCAAGGACCTATTGAGTTGGTTAGAATTATGCGAAGCTACGATTACGAAAAACTGTTGTGGACAACCTCGCGAGTATTAAAAGGTATTACATTCAGATATTACACAAAAATGTATTTTTTATTTATTTATTAACAAAACGTGTGATTGTTTAGTTCTTAGTGTCTGCAGTAGCAATAAACCAGCAATCGTGGAAGCAGGTGGTATGCAAGCTTTGGCACATCATCTTGGCCATCCATCTCAACGTTTGGTTTTGAACTGCTTGTGGAGTCTTCGTAACTTGTCTGATGCAGCTACAAAAGTGGTTAGTTTTGTCGGCTCGGAATGTGGGCATAAGCGTTTGTAATAGCATAGTAATAACACTAATAAATAATCGAATAACAAATTTTAACAGGACGGATTGGAACCCCTGTTGGGCAGCTTGGTCACACTTTTGTCATCTGAGGTTCGAAATCCTGCATATTTTAATTGGAGCTTGAACTTTATTTGTGTTCTACTTTTTAAACTTGACTTGACTTTCATTACAGGACGGCAACATTGTTACATGTGCAGCTGGAATCCTATCCAATTTGACGTGCAACAATCAACGAAACAAAGTTGTTGTTTGTCAATTAAATGGCATTGAAGCATTGGTGAGGACCGTGCGAGCTGCTGGTGAACGAGAAGAAATAACTGGTTAGTTTTATTAATACCCTCCCATATTTAATGAATTATTTAAATATGGGCTGAGCGTTCTTGAAATAGAAATATTTGTTTCGCAGAGCCAGCTATTTGCGCACTGCGTCATTTGACTTCCCGTCATCCTGAATCTGAAATGGCACAAAATGCTACGAGTAAGTTGTGTTATCAAACTTTCTACTAAGTATATGCCATTGTTTTACTTATTGCATCACACTTGTCGTCGGCACCTTTATAATTTTGTAATTTCTTATTTCTTGTAATTACTTGTAGGACTGTGCTTCGGAATTCCGGTGGTCGTCAAATTAATGCAGCCACCATCACGATGGCCGCTGATAAAAGCAGTTATCGGACTTATAAGGAATTTGGCTTTGTGTCCGGCAAACCACTCTCCTATTCGAGAACAGGGAGCTATAGCTCGGCTTGTTCATCTTCTTATGAGGGGTATTTTTAAAAAATATATATAATTTCATATTTTCCGATTTCCTGTTATCAATACTTGCTGATTTCAATTTTACTCAAATCGCAGCTTATCAAGATTCCCAACGACGAACTTCAGTTTCCAGTGGTGGTAGTTCTGCAATATATCCCGATGGAGTTCGAATGGAAGAAATTGTGGAAGGCACAGTTGGTGAGGACATTACAAAATTTTTCTGATGAACAATACCGCAATTCATCCTATCTGTCTCACATCTGCAACATTTTCATTCATTCCAATAGGTGCTTTGCATATCCTTGCTCGAGAAGCGCATAACAGGTCACAAATTAGGGGAATGAACGTCATCTCCATTTTTGTTCAGGTATACATTTCAAACTTTTAATCCATTATTGATAATTAATATTCATTTATATTGTTTATCTAGCTCTTGTACCACGAACTAGAAAATATTCAACGAGTTGCGGCAGGAGTACTTTGCGAACTGGCTGCAGGTTTGAACAATTTTAGTTCAATATAATCGTGAACAAAAAACTATTAAATGTTACTTTCAGATAAGGAAGGAGCTGACATGATCGAACGAGAAGGAGCAACAGCCCCACTTACCGAACTCCTTCACTCTCGTAATGAAGGAGTTGCTACCTATGCTGCAGGTAAGTTCATTTCCTTAATTGCTTATATAACTATTGCATTTTTTATACCACACTACTTCTACTATAAGATATACTTAATGCTAACCCTTTGACAATGCAGCCATCCTCTTCCGGATGTCTGAGGACAAACCTCCAGATTACAAAAAACGTTTGTCTATGGAACTGACGACTTCCTTGTTTGATCGTGAATCAATGTGGGGTCATGACCCAATGAATGGAGCACCCCCTGACTTCCAGGTATATTTCGTTACATAATCCTTGATAATGATAAATGATAATATTCTTTGGTGCGCCAAATAACTACTACTGACTACTGCCACTTTATACTCTGATCCCATTGACATTCATTCATAACCGAAGCTGTGTCATCATGCATTATCGTACCTTATAACATTATGTAGTAGTATTTGCTTTTTAATGCTCATTTGCATGACTAATGAATTTTGTTCCGAGTCTTTTATTTTGCAAATTTTTCGTCACGTTTGGTTTGAATTTTGTTAAATAGGACATGCTTTCACCCGACCACGTTTTTGACACTCCTATGATTTATGGGTCGAACCAGCCCTCAAGTAATTATAAAGGTTTGTTCTGATTTTCGGTTGTTTTTTTTACATTTACTTTTTAATTTTGCAAAGACGAGTGAATAAGGAATTGAGATATTTGGATAATAATGACCGTAATTATGGGTGCTGTAGGATTTGGGGATGCTGGAATGATGGACTTCAACTTTGAAGGAATGGAAATAGATGGATATGAACCCCAACAAGTCCCTCCACAACCTCCAGCAGACGGTAATACAGATGCAGGTAACTTCTTGGGTTAAATTAAAAATTATCCGATTTTAATTTTTTTTTTTTTGCATGGTACAAAAGCCTGGTACGACACTGATTTGTAATTTAAACAACAACCCTGTGGTCGGTATTTCCTAACTTAATAGTGTTAAGCACCTTAAACTAAGGAACTAGAGAGAGACATAGTGTCGTTGATTTATATTGATACAAGACGACTTCGTTTATATTTTATTTTATCGTTCAACATTCATTTTTTATTTTGTTCGTTAATTAATGTGCCAGTTTGACATTTTTGTTTGAATTTGTCATTCCGCGTTTGTCGTATAAAACAGGAATCAATCAGTATATTTGCAATCATTTCCATTAAAAATTAGTTACTGTTGAATGTACAAATTATTAGAAAATTCATACATGTCCGTCTTCCCAAATGGATTATCTCTCCTCGGTTCCTACTTATTAATTTATTTATTATGAAGTTTTGACAAGCCACTATTAATTGTAGTTTCATACGTGGCGTTTTAATACTGCGATGCTCTTTCTACGTTGTATGTGTATATGCCGTAGTCGATAGTTTTGTACAATTCTCAAATTTTACGAATTAGACTACCTGAAAATTGAAATCTTATATTTAGTGAAGTTATTAGCATCTACTTGGACCGAATTGGAATATAAATATAATACATTATTCTAGGCTATGCTATCAATAAAGTAAATCTTTTCTCCAAATGCCATTTGTTAATTGTTTTTTTATTGAACGCATTTTTGGCACTCATGGGACAATACACTAGAGTCACATATTATATTATATCCAACGTATAAATTAAAAATACAGCGATACCTTTGTTGAGCAGACTACCTCTTAGAACAAAGTTTACACGCTGCAAAAAGTTCAATGTCAGAGTCGATTTGTTTTCAGTAAAATATTCTAACGAGTATTGGATGCTTACCTTTCATTTGTATGGGATTTATTGCGAAGCTGGTGGTGGGCCGAATAAATTTCCGCTCTGTTTGGACACCGCTCGTGATGGAGCAAACCCCAGTAGTTTTTGTACATTCTACAGACACCATTAAATCTCAAATACAGTCAACTTGGGCAAAAAAAATCGTAAATTCTTGTTTTGTGTATATTTTACTTGTCTAATGGCCATAGTGCACAGGATATACAAAAAAATAAAACTACACTCCGTGTAGTCATTTCCTGGCAAATTCCGATGTGAAATTCCTTGGAGAAAGCCAATCGGAAGAAAGGGCAGTTTTGCAACAATCCGCCCATCGAATCTATTACAAAATGATTTCATAATAATTACACTCGTCCTTCCCCACAAAAGGATTACATTTCTTGGACTTACATGGAGTTAAAAATACTGAGGAGAGCCGTGAAAACAATACCAATTGCAAGCATAGATCTCATTTTGAACAAGGATAAATCCCTTGTATTCGCCTAGATGAAGTATTAGTATTACTAATTAAAGACCTAAATAATGTAACGGTTTATAGCAGCATGCCTTAAGTTTTTCTTCTTCACGCTCCAGCTTCTTTTTCGTATTCTTCAGTCCGACAGCTTCTCCCGTTGTTTCTTTCCGTTTTTCCACTGAGAATTTAAAATAAAATGCATTCATAAAATCTGGAACCAAATTAATATCTAATACTGGCTTTCACTCTTACATTTTTTACATTGACGCTCCACCTCCGTTTTCAATTTCTGGTACTTTTCAGTTCGGTACACCATTAGCCACGTTAGCCCTGTAACCAGACTTGTATATTAGCACTTTTAACAATTAAG
>JAAXNX010003545.1:0-10474 GCA_036491905.1 Folsomia manolachei
AAAAAGGTAAAGTTTATTATACTATACATATCTATGGGAAAATGATTGGGCAGAGAGATATCAGTAGCAGCGGCAATACGAGCATTCTGCATTTTTAGATGAGTTGGTAATTCTTTCTCGACAGTTCCTTCTATTAATTTTTATTTAAAATACATAATGGAAATCTGTCAAAGTTTGAGGGGGATACCAACCTCTAATTTAATTGAAAGAGTGAAAGTGCTGCAAAACGAGGTATGAGAGTGACGAATGAGATTGTTGATAGAGACATGATAGTGCATAGTGTAGAAGATCTGGACAATAATCCAGCCAGACTTTGTAATCGCCCGTGTGGAAAGTTTGATCTCTGCAAATATGTTTATTTGAAACCAACAATTATCAACAGATATAATATTACAAAGTGCTACGTGTTTGAAGAGCACAAGTCTCTTGCTAAAAAAGACGCCACAAGCTACCAATGCAACAGTTTCAGAGAAGGAGTGTATGCAATTTTCTGTACAAATCCTAGTTACTAGCTGGTGTCAAAATTTGGGAATACTTTGGTTTACTCTCTCAATCCATTCCCCAATTTGAGTGAAGATGAGCAAAGTGTAGAGGAAGCTCTGGCTGATGTCCTTGGCCCATGGCGTTTCCTACCAATTCCAGTTGAATTACCATTAGACAAAGATAATGGGGAATTGGCTTCAATACTCCTTAGCCCTAACAACTTGAAAGCACTGTGTGAAGGGACACTCCCTTTGCCGTCCACAAAACTCCGTCGGACCTACTGATCTCTCTCTTTAACTTGTATATGTATTTGTATTGTACATAATTAATTTATAATCAACATTTCTCTTTGCCACTCCAAAAAGCTTGCAAGGTAAGAACCCTCAGAATGCTTTAAAGATATGTATTTCTGAGAATATTATTTTGTTTTTATAAAAGTCCTTTGGGAACCTCCACCATCTAACTTGGCCAATGGGATTATTCAAGGATACAAAGTCATTTACAACCCAGCAGAAAACGAGTTACAAGGTATGTAAAGATAAGAGAACACACATAATATGCTGTGGTGTATGATTCAGTCCATTAAACCTCCCTAACAGTCTTTATCCACCTTCTCAATTGTTGAATTAGTGCTTTGTGGTAATAATGCGCCCAGTAAAAAGCCCTTGTTTATCTGTGTATTATGCAAAAACGATTGCCTGCTGTTTTATGGTGAGGATTTTATTGTGTAAATTGAAGTGGAGAAAGTGAGATTCTCATCTCGGTTCGTTGAGAAGGATGTAAAATTAGCTTTGTGGTTAGCTCATGGGATTACTCACCACGATCTAGACTAAACCGTTGGGTGGGATGGAGTGGTCTTTTTATCTTTGTGCCGAATTGAGTTGAAACCACTCCACATCCTTCCAAATGTTATATAGCACATCTAGATCTGATTTCGAGTGTGGGAATGTGCTTTCTTTTAGAGAAACCCGAGGTTAAAAAGACGATTAACAGAGAAACAACTCTGCATGGACTCCACAGCTATACCAACTACTCTGTGAGGGCTTTGGTGTATACTTTGGGCGGAGAAAGTTTGCCTTCGGGTGAGTTGCAGAGATTTTTTTATGTTGGGTGCGAATTGTTGTATAATAAATGTTTGTGAAAAGATAACTTCCGGAATTAGGAATAACAGATTAACTGTTTTGCAGATCCTGTTTTCTGTACCACGGAGGAAGACCGTAAGAAACAGATATTGCACATACGCTATTTGGAGGGGTTCCCGTAATTCCTCAATGGAATAGCATTACATATCCTCTCGAGCTTATGTTTTATTATCTCAACTAGTCTGGTTGTGTGTCTAACCGTGTGCCTATTTTCTGTCCGTGATTAGTTCCAGAGGAGCCGGAAAACGTCAAAGTTTTAGCAAGCGGTCCAAATTCAGTCACCGTTAGTTGGCTACCTCCACGGTTCCCAAACGGAATTATTACCAAGTACAGGATTTCTTGGAAGTCAGACGATCTTGAGGGTGAGAGTAAGGAAAGATATTACGTAGCTGCAGGAATTGAAGACCAAATGTTGATGGAGGTGCGGAGACTCCGGGATAATAAGCGTTACACATTTTATGTTACGGCATCAACAAGTTTGGGAGTGGGAAGGCCTAGTGAGGGGTTGGATGTTACTGTAAAATCTAAAGGTATGTGTATATCTTGCTTTCACCACAATTTCACCGACCAGTTACATGAATTCAAGAATTGTGTTCTTTTCCAAGTTTCCACGATATTTGGTTTGGTATCCTGTAGACCAACAAACTTGCATGTGGTACAATTCGCAAGAGTTCGAGCCAAATGTTTTACCAAAAAATATTCCCATTAACAAAATTACTCACTCACCGGACCTTTTTTTAGTGTTTGCACCATTTCTTTGAATAGTATTGCACGAGGTTGTTGTGTTCATTCTTTTTTTCACCGATGGGAATTTCTTGTTGTAATTTTTCAGCTCCTGCAAGAATTTCCTCATTTCCTGCCCTTCGTCGGCCCAAGTTGGAGCAATCTGTTTCTCTTCCTTGCCGTGGTGTTGGACTTCCAGAAATTACGTGGTTAAAAGGATCCTCTCCCCTATCTACATCCAGCCATATTACCACGATGAGAAATGGAACACTCTTCATACCTCGGGTGAAGGTATGCATGCCTCTTCCAATGAACTTTTATTCTTATTCTCCAAAATAAATCCTCATACCACCCTTCATCTCCTGAAAGGCGGAGAAAGTGTTAAGTGGGATAAGTGAGCTGCCCTTTTGGTGGGGTTGGGTTGCTTAATAATTTTTTTCCTTATCAATCCATCCCTAGGATTCTGACGAAGGCGTTTATTTGTGCCGGGTTGAAAATAGTTTGGGAACGGATGAAATCCAACACACCATAGTCATCAGCCGACCTCCACCTTCTATTTCTCTGGTTCTTGGCTATGTTACTTCAAACTCTATTCAAATCCATTGGGATCCACCATCTAAAGCAGATCCTCCACTCACTGGTATTTATTCCGCACTTTCTCCAGTTTTTTTTATTTTGAGACTGTTATATTCACCTATTTTACAAGATAGTTGAGCCAGCTACTTGCTTTGTCTTGGCCTTTAACTCATGTTTCATGTTGTTCTGGGTCCTCATACATTTTACATTGTGAGAAGATTTACTTTTTTATGTAGACCGGAGAGTAGCTTCCCCTCTTTTTTAAAAAGAATACCTAGACCATGATGATAGTCAGAATAAGACCCATGGCGTTGTTTTCCTCTGTCAGCAAACGGCAACTTGGTTGAAACAACAAAAATGTTTTTCTAGGATTTTGTTTCCATTTTGTGAAAGCATGTAGAAAATCGATCCTTCAACTCGCTTAGGTTTCATCTCAGTATAAAACATGTATGCGAAAGGAGTCCAAGCGTTTTATTTGATTTTATTTTTTGCAGGTTACATTCTCCAATACAGATCAGGGTCTTTGAGTGAGTGGAGTTTTCAGCGAATTGGACCCCGTTTAAACTCTTTTTCAATGGATAATCTTCTTTGCGGAATGCCTTATCAGATTCGATTAGCAGCCGAGAACGTGATAGGGATAGGAGAATTTAGCTCCGTTCTGAAAACAAAGACGAATGGATCTCCACCAGAGAAGGATCCAAAACTGACGGAAGTCATTGATGGGAATGGAACAATGATTAGAATAGACCTGAGCCGATGGCCGGATGGAGGTTGTCGTATTAAAAAGTTTCATCTAGAATTTAAAAACAAGGCTTCCAATTCAGAATGGAATACCATTCACCACCGGACCAACCTTAGCAGAGTTTTTATCCTGAATACCACACTAAAGACAAAGTATGACTTTAGAATAACTTTAGAGAGTGAGGCGGGGGCCGTGAGTAAAACTTTCTCCGTGGAATCCTCTCCTCGTAAGTGGTTAAAGAATAAGGAATGACTTTCATCCTTTACATTGACTTGTTTGTGGGTGAAAGTTTGGATCTGATGTATTTTTTCCGATGTACGTCTAGAATTCTTTACCAACTACGACCAATTGATGCAAAGTAGTGGAGATCAATCTGTGATTAGTGGAAGTGCACTGTTAATCGATCCACACATTTTTGTAAGATACATTTCTACGTGGATACGCCGGTTGGGTTGTGTAACTTTTCTTTTTGACTCAGGTGCCCGTTATATCTGCACTAATCTGTACTGTTGCTGTGATAATATGCATTTTAATAGTTATAAAACGAAAGTAAGTATTATGTAAATACACGAATGTAAAATTGTCAAAATCCTATGAATTACCGATATAATTTCAGGACTGCTAATGGGGATGGGTGGAAATTAGGAAATAGTTCCAGCCAACAAACTTGGTTGAGTTCGGATGACTTTAGAATTGAGAAATCTAATTCGGACAAAAATAAAATTGAAGGTATGTTTTCTATTAAATAGCTGATCACAATTAACTAAAATTGATGTCACATTTTGCTCAGAAGTTCCGGGTAACAGTGGGAGTGGAATGTCAATTTATGCTACGTTAAACTCTCGTCAGCAAATACCGATGACAATTCGGGATTCAACGGTGCGTTTCCAAACATTTGGTCAGGTTGAGAATTACGACGCACCTCCAGCCCAACCTTGTTATGGGAGAGCGAGAGGAAATTTTAATTCTTCCGTGTCCCATGAAGAATTAGTGATGCAAGATGGTAAAGTATATATTGCAAATTTTAAAATAAATGATTAGCATTGCTAAATTAGCCCTTGCCATTTTTCTTTGTAGGTAATGTAGGGTTCGCTCCTGGTCATAAAGCTCACGATTCTTTGAATTTGCAAGCTATTCGGAACATGAGGAGAATTTCAAATCCGAACGAATATACGGTGGACGTTTGTCACGATTATGCTCATCCTTACCAAGTCGTATCTGTTAATAGGGGTAAACTTCATGACTAATTATGCAATGCACATGCAAATTGTGAGCAAAAAGTAAAAATGTTTAATTTTTGCAATATAGGCCACTTGGAGGCCGACTCGGACCTTTATGGAAGAAATACTTTAAGAAGGCAGAAACAAGGAAAACGTAACTCTCGAGGCTATCCAGAAGAAATTGATTAAAAACTAGTTTTATGCATTTCATATCTTTTACACAATAAAAATATCTTTTACATATTATTACCATAAAATTGTTAGTCTTGCACGTACAAAAATTTCCCACCAAATCAACTGTGGAAATACTTTCACTCTTCTTCGGAAGGATTTTCATCATTTTCCTGCGATTCTTGCTTTTGAAGAGCTTCACTAGCGTCTGGTTCATCGGTTGCTTGAGGCTTTTTCCTATCAAAAACTCCCGACTAGGAGAAAGCAAAATGTTAAATTAAATAATAAAAGAATGTAAGGGTCCAATCAAGTATAAAATCTTACTCGGTACAAGCAATAAACAATTAAGGCAAGGATAAGGAATCCTATGAATAATCCCAACAAGTAAATCAAATGCGAAACTGGTTTTGCAATTTCTTCCTCAATCACTGACACGGCTGTGGCGTTATCCGGCTTATCTTTGGATGGTTGAATGTCAAAGTTTACTCCCAAAATTGTAGCTCCTCCAGAACTAACGTATTTCACGGAGGAAAACTTACTTCGCTTGAATAAATTTTCTGTAAAGTTTTAAAGTGTAAATCTTACATTCTTAACTATAGTAAATTAGGTTAAACATGTTTATGAAAATCAATTACTTAAACTGGCGGAAGTCACTCGGATTGGAAATCCGACGCTTATCCTAGCTCCAGCGTTCATATTCGTAATACGGCATCCAACATCCATGCATTTCACAGTGGCTTCGGTGGATATATCACCACATTCGATGGCCAACTCTTTGCGAGTCTTTCCTCCAAGAAGGCCTCCAGTTTTGATGTCAACTGGGTCAGAATAATTGAAGGGAGACGGGTCAAAGGGTTCTTCTGTTTCAGAATCATAATCATCCGGGATATGATCTCCCATACTTTTGGATACTGTGATCCTGCTGAACTTTCTAAATGAGCCAGACGCCGCATAACAAGTTATCGTTGTTTGTGAACCTTTCACGGATGTCTATACCAAAACTCAAATTATTTTTGATTTAATGCATTGAAATTGTAATCTTTAATTTGACGTACCGTGGGTTCCCCAACATCAAAATTAGTTTTTGGACTAGATGGGTGTTCTACACTAACTGGAATTTGAAAATGAACAATTGCTCCAGCAATGGATGAGGGACCATCCAAGCCAATCTGTAAAATGTTGAGAAAAATGAATATCAATCAACTTCTTCCTTCCAATCTGGTTAAAATGTGGTCAAATACCTCATAATTATGCAATAAAATAGTTTTCGGACTCAATGTCTCCAGGTTAAACCTTGCACTGGATTTGGAACCCTCAATAAATATGTCAGCTTGAAAAATGAAGGGAACTCGGACCGTTTTGGACATTGTACTTGGATTTAAAACATCCGAAGCTGTTGAAACCTCAATCAGAATCGCGAGTTCGTCCATGCTTCCTGCGTCTATGTTACTCATGTCCAGTTCTAAAGAAATTGTTTTAGGTTTATTTTGTTCTAAAGTCCTCCCCAGTGGACAAACAATTTCCGTGTAGGAATTATTTGATGACGGAGAATTGCATTCTGGTGGAGTTTTCTTGAGAGATTTAGCTATATTCATTTTATATTAAAGTGCGAGTTACAATTTTGTAAAAAAAACTGTAAGCAAAATTTATTACAGTTCCATAAAACCTTGATGGAAGGAGCAATAGCTGGCTCCCTTAAGTTGTCTATTTTCATCTCCAAAGTTAGGACGGGCGTGGTTCCAACAATTAGGGCTTCATTTGGCCTTCAATTTCATAGACAATGAATGATTAAGTGTGTATTTATCAAAATTATAATTTGTGAAATCAACGCCAAAAACTCACTTTAATTCTAAAAATCTAGCTCCGATTTGGATTTCCGATACACATTTTTCATCATCTCCACAAGGAACTGCCAAAGGTAGCTGGAGTGCTGTTACCTTTGATGATGCAGCATCTTTCAATGGACAAGTTTTGCAGAAAGCTTGATATCCTGAATCAAGGAAAAAAGATGTGTCAAGAATTACTATTACTAACTTCCTCCACAAAATTGATCGAGTATTTACCAGGACCAGAAACAGTTGTAGTTACTTGTTCCCCAAATCGACTAACAATATCAAAAAATGTCGGCCCTCCCACAGAAATTCCTTCCAAAATTGAAATGGTCGTTTGCTCAATCTTGACAGGTTTTCCGGTGGTTTCAAGAGGCTAAAATATTTAGTAAGAATTAATAACGCTCAAGTAAATAACTCTAGTTGGATTAAGCTTAACGTACCAATTTCACAACTGCAAGGAACTTTGTACAACTCTCTTGTCCAGCATAAAGTTCTTCTTGATAAGTATGCTCGGATCGGAAATCACTTTGTTTAGGAAGTTCAAGAAACACACGTTTCGGATGTGACAGGGTGTCCGCGGTAATGGTCACAGAAAAATCTATATGAAGAAAATCTTATTTTTCTTATCGGATTTTGTAACAATTTTATAAATATGTACATACTGTACGTACCCATCTTTGCTGGGACATGATTCCCAGTGTATAAGACGCATGACTCTATTTCAAACCTCTCAGTGTCAAAGGATACCGTTTTATTCCTGGATTGCACCGTAGCGGTTATCGAAATAAGGGGTCGAGATCTCAAGATAACTACCTGACCTGATTCGTACGCTCCAATTGCGAGATCTAAATAATAGGCGAAAATATGCACTTCAGAGAATGCTCAATTTAATATTCACACAAAATGTGGTACCATTGTAGCCATTTCTATCAATATCTTTTCCCGTGGAGAGGCTGTAACCAAAACCTTTGACCTCAATGCCAAATGACTTCCCTTCAATTTCTTGAACAGGTTTCCCTAAAAGACCATTCTGAGATCCGTGATAAATGTAAACCATGCCAGAACCTTCATTTGCATAAGGTGCTCCGATTACAATGTCTGGAAAATTCCATGTATTTTATTTCAACGCTGATTTTGAATTGTTTAAGAGAGAGAGATCATACCATCGAACCCATCATTGTTAATGTCGCCAAGATTTGCGATGGCCGTTCCAAAATGTGACCACGGTTGATGCCCATTAATCGCAATTTTATCTTGAAATTTGTACTGCAAATTAATGATGTTCAGTATTGCTTATTCACATTATTAAACAAAATGTGTCCAATATTCGGCTTACACCCTTGTCACTTAGATAAACAAAAACAGTTCCTTCGTCTCCACTTTCTGAAACAGATAACCTCGCCAGTATATGTGCTTTGTGTTGCACTGTGTACAAAGGTGCTCCCACCAGAAGGTCATCCCAACCGTCCCCATTTATGTCTGCAACGCAAAGAGTCGATCCAAAATATGATCCTATTTGAGTTCCGTCTAATTCAGCAAGGATGTCCCCAGGAGTTGCGAGAGGCATTTTGAATACGACCACTTGACCTGTCAAATTCTTTCCTCGTGGAGCACCGGCCACGTATTGAATACCAGAGTTGTCGGCATCCCTGAAAAACTTGCCGGAATTGATGGCAAAGCCTGCGTGATTGAAAATAATTGGAAAAGTTAGTATTAGCAAAATATAATTTCAATTACTAGCAACTTTTACCGAAATAACTGTGTATCTGCAGTTTTAAAGAGCTTGATGCGAAATCCCAGACAAATGTGTTGCCCAATTTGTTTCCATTGCCGTCATTTGATAATTTAATGACGCTGCCTGAAATTCAGGATATGTTTATCCAATTAAAGAGCAAATGTGCTTATGTCATTTAGTGCGTACCTCTCCATCTATTCACTCCAGGTGCTCCAAGCAGTATTTCTTGTGAACCTTGGGGAGTATGAATTGAAAAGCCGGCTTGTCCCACTATCCATATCATTTTTTTCTGGTTCTCTGGAATTCATTTTCGCAAATTACAAAAAAACAATGTAGTCATCCAACACTCCATGAAATTATGCACTAACCAGGAGCAATTATTGGAAGTACTCTTGATGAATTTGACACCGGAGGGAGTGGACTCTGAAGAAGGTCAGTCTTAGGTCGCATATGACAAATGCCGTTCATGAAATAATCTTTGTCTTCCGGATTTGCAGAACTGGTTGAGGTTGAAACTAATTTTTGATTTGACCAACGGTTCCCACAGGCAAAGAAATCGTCATGATCCTCTGCCAAAGCCCCACCCAACCAGCCACCATCCTTTCGGTCAACCACATTACTATGAATTGGATCCTGAACGTTACCTGTCAATTTATGGAGACAGGTTATTAGGAATGAGTCTTAGGTGATTATGTGGATTGAATTTCGGAGCGAACCAGTTGGATCCATTACCACGACGCGACACTTGTTGGTAATTTTGTTAAATGAACATTGCCAAACCACTCCGGGTTCTGGAATTTGATCATGATTACGTAATGTTGAATTGGATTTTGGTGAACCCACAATGATCCTGTAAATTGAAATAGAGAAAATATTGAAATTTTGATGGAGGGGGCAGTAAGTGGAGGCATTTACCCTGGATCAGTGCTATTGATTAGTAATACACTAATTCCAAAGTGATTATTCTCTCCGTCCGCAGTATTCTTAATGATTACGGGATATTTTGTATCGATGTTGAAACTATTTGTGAATACGTTAAAAAGTAAGAATGAAAAGGCCAGTAGCAAGCCAGATTTTTTAGGATTTAGCATTTTAGTCAAAGTTTCCAAGCAGGAAGACCGATTTAACTTAGCAAAATAAAATAAAACCGCATGTTTATAACCAACTACCACTTATTTAACCTCACCTTTCTGGATGAGACATAAATACAAAGGAAGGATGTCGCGAGATAAGATAGCTTATCGAGTGCTATTTGATCTAGGTAGGTGAGTGGGTATGAGTTTACGACAACTTCTGCTTGCATATAACTAATCTATTTACTGGAATTCGTGCAGAAAAAGTACATGTGAAGCATGACTAATGCCAAAAGTTTATGGCGTTTGCAATGCACTTCACTTGCAGTCATGAAATGAGCAAGTATTAAAATTTAACAAGAATGATAAAGTAAAAATATGGACAATTAGAAATCCCAAAACGGAATACACACCATATTTATATGAATAATGGAATGTTTTATTTATTGACTATCACAAATCAATCCTTCTCAATTACTAGCGATCACATTAATTGATGCGAATGTTTATCATAATATAATTAATGGAACAAGGAAAAATCAGGTAGGGACTAGTGGCAATCTAAGCCAAAAATTAGGATAATGCAGATCTGTGGTATTCAGAAAATATGTAAACTTTTACTAAGCACTACTTTGGAAGCTGCGGTTGGAGCCTACCAACAACTGACTACGGCAAAATTGTAGGGGAAAGAATTTTTTAATCTGTAAATCGGCGATTCATATTGCGCCCGAACAAGTTTGTACGAATTTCTGGAACCATTTGACGAGCAAGCATGTC
>JAAXNX010003546.1:0-10472 GCA_036491905.1 Folsomia manolachei
TTTGAGTTGCAATCGGTTGATCTTTAAGTGTACAAAGTTTCATCTTCCTGGTTCAACGTGATCTACCTCAGGCCAACTATTTATTGACCGCCCCTCGTAATTCATCTGATTAGTCATTCTAAGCCGTTTACTCCGAGTGCCAGACTACAGTCATGTTTATTTTTAAATTATTTGATGCGGCGCAACAATGTGAAAGGGCTTAAAAACAAACCGTTGGATTACAGAGGCTGATTCTTAGTTTTCTTTAAAATGCCTGACCTTAGACCTTCCATCGATGAGTGTCGCGGGTGCGTTCATTATGGTCGCCATGATATAGAACGCATTGGCTACCTTCGTTTTCATGCTTGGAACCTTGTTACCATTTTTGTGAAGTGATTTTGAACCACTCAGTTTACAAAACTTTCCAAAACCCGTAAGCTCATCTTTGACACCAGCGGCATGCGGTTATACGGCTTTTGCGATTTTTGTAGTAAAGCTTGTGGTTTTCACCCAAGACATAATTTTTTGTTTTTTTCTTTATTGTTTTTTTTCAAATTTTCTTTTAATAGGCCTACTTACGTACCCTTGACATAATAAAGCTTTTTTTAGACCAAGGTCATTAGGTCAAGCTTTTTCACCACTCTTGCTTTCACTTTCTTAATTGATGCTTCATTTTTCAAAAAAACATTTTGGATCACGGCAGGTCCAACTTTGTTTGGAAAGCATTTTTACGCATTGTTCAACGTATATGTAGGTCCAGCTTTCTCCCCATTTTCAAATTTATTTTGTTAACACTTCTAAAACACAAAGACGGGGGTTCGGTTTATAGAATAGGAATGAATTTTGAAGGTCATGTGGCCAAGGGTGCAGGGGGCAGCTTGGCTCGTTTTTAAACAAAGCTAGGAATCAGCCTCTGTATTTTATTCCATTGGAAAGGCTTTTGTGACACCGCAATCAAATCACAGTAGGCCTTGCCTACCTGCTCTGACCCCATTGTAAAAGATAACATAACTACTCATCGGTAATCAATTTTAGTTTAACAGCAAGATCTGTTTAACCAGTTTCAACATTTATTGAATAAACCATATCAAATGGAGTGTACAAGAGTACTCGCAAACTTTGTCTCTTGGATTACAATGGATGTTGTTGCGCAACCATCATTTATAGAACTTAAGGGATGAGGGCCAGGGCTGCCCTAGTGTAAATTATAAATGCAACGCCAAGTGGGTGTGGACTTCTATGCCATATGCGAAATGAGATGAATCACACCAAAACAGGAAAGACAAACAGACAGACAGTTCCAATAAAGTACCTGACCATATATAAATTGACAATCATAATTGTTCCGATAAACCTGTCAGATTACTTCAAATACCGTCCTGTCACTTAACTGAGTCGTGCAGCCGCTCATCTTTTTCCTATTACTCTTAATACTGTCATCAATTAATATTCAAGTCATTCCTTCAAAAATGCATTTAATTCTTAAACTAGTCCTCTCCCTGATCCTTTTCCACAACATAGCCTTAGCCCTCGACTTCGGGCAGCCTTGCATTCCTGGAACTGACGATTGCGACTTTGCCCAATTTTTGATCTGCAAAAGAAACGAGTCCGGACCCAACTTCTTCTGCCAATGCAATGACCTCGTGAGCATCGTCGATCCCTCTGACAGTACTAACTGTGTCCCTTACTCCATGAATCTCGGTGATCCCTGTGAACGTCGTCCAGATTTAAATGTCTGCCAAAAAATACCAGGAGCAATCTGCACCGGCTTCCCGTCTATTTGTAGATGCAACTCGACCTCACACGTGGAAGATGGTGGAGCCTGTCACCCCTTCGCTCAGCGTCTCTCCGATTCTTGCAACGTTACGGCACAATGTTCACTCTTCGGAGAAGCGTCTTGCGTTGCAAACATTTGTCAGTGTCAACAGGACACCCATTTCCCAAACCCCGAACAAACCCTTTGTCTAAAATATGCGGTGGAGTTGGGAGAAGACTGTAGCTTGGAAGAGCAATGTCAGAATTTGTCAGAGTCTGAGTGTCTCTCGGGTCAATGTCTTTGTAATTCCTTGAGTCACGTTCCGGACGCCAGGAATTTGACTTGTCTAACCTATACGGACGCCATTGGAGGACCTTGCTCTGTTAGCGGACAGTGCGGGAATCTGGAGGGCACCCATTGTTTCGGAGGAGCTTGCGTCTGCATCCCTGAATCACATTTCCCTCATGAGAATGCTTGTCGTGAGTAGTAATTAATTACTTAATTGATTTGAGATTAAATAATTTACTCTATTTTTCGTTTTTAGTGAAATACGCCACCCAACTGTCGGACCTTTGCACAGTCCCCCAGCAGTGTGACAATCTCCCAAACTCTTCCTGCCTCGGCGGACGCTGTGAATGCGACCCATTTACACAGCTACCCCACAATAACACGGCATGCTTGTCCTATGCCACGGCCCTTAACGACCCTTGTCTGCTAACCGATCAATGTTCTCGGCTCCAAGAGGCCATTTGCCTGACCGGATCCTGCGCCTGTGCTCCTCAAACGCACTTTCCTTTTAGCACTGACACCTGCCTACGCTATACTCTGGCTCTGGGGAATACGTGCTATCCAGGGACCCCACAGTGCTATCGTTTAGGACCTGGTGTCATATGCGAGCCCTTGGCCAACCCAACGTGTCAGTGTGACTCGAACCATGTACCCCATCCCGTGCAGGCTCTGCCCAATAAATGCCTTTCCCTCCAACCACTCTTAGGAGGAGACTGCGTTCCCTTCAGTGCCCAGTGCGCAATTCAAGGAAGCATATGCGATGTGGGGTCTTCTTCCTGTCTTTGTAATCCAGATGGTTACGTGACATCCCAAAACTTTTGCCTGGCCTACCCTCCAAGGATGAATGAGAGTTGTGTCGCTCAAACGGTTCCGGAGCATTGTTCAATATTTCCTAACGCTACCTGTCTTAATGGCCGGTGCGGGTGTTTGCCGACAATGGTGAGTTTTCCATATTAAAATTGAATTCGGAAATAGTATCAAATTAAACCAAATTAATTAAGGGCTGGTGGCTAGACGCATGTTACACCCGGGTCCCCTTCAACTCAATCTGCAACAGGGACGAGGAGTGCGCCCTGGGTTCGGGACCAAATGCGCTTTGCTTGCTCTCACCGGAAGAGGGGGCGGCGTACAAGACGTGTCAATGTCGGCTTGGGTCGGAGTGGAGACCTGATCTGGGAAGGTGTGAGGTGGATCAAGTATCTCCGATATTTATTGGGGATCCTTGTACGACGGCGGAGGATTGTCGTATGGGAATTGTTGGTCCGGTGCTGTGTAATGATGGGAGATGTACGTGTGCTTTGGGAACCCGGCCAAGTTTTAATATGACTACATGTAGGGGTTCAGAGGTCGTTGGGTCAGTCGCCATTAGTTTTATGGGCATGTTAGCCTTGGTTGGATCATACTGGGGGTTTGTAATTTAATTAAAAATAATTATAAAACAAATGACTAAATAAATTAACTAATTAATTAAAATAATTAATAAAATGTAATACATACAATAATTTATTGCACAAATTACGAAATTAAGTTCATAACTTTTGTGAAGGATGTGTCGTAGCTAAAATGAAAACGTTAGTGTTTGCAAAATGTTTTTGTAGTAAAAATTTATTGGATCACTTTTTTGGTTTTTTCCCTTTCTTTTTCTTCTGACCTCCCTCTGCTTCACTTGGTGTTTGGTCTGGACTGTCCGGTGGTTGATACACAAATTGTGCCTGTTGTTTATTTTTATCCTGCATGTCTTCGAAGCCCTTGACGGAATCAATCGTCTTTTCCAAACATTTATGATTCTTCCCAATATAGTCCCCAATCACATCGAGCAAAGCGCCGTAGAACTTTATTTGACCTCCATTTTTATTATAAGCTGGCAATTTATGAGGATTCCCTACATACACACACTTTATCCCGTTACAAAGAACGGTGTATTCTCTGTTTCCTGGACCACCTCCTCGATTGTTTTCCGTGCCCATGCATTCGTATGCGCCGAATCGTTTTTTAGTAAATACGGGAGGACCGTCTAATCAAAACGAGAATTAATTTATAGGTATATATGTAATTTCAATTAAAAGTTAGCAACTTACATGGCTCAACCCTTCCTATTTCATGAATACCCTCGTCATTGTTGTAAGCTCGTGACCCTAGCAGAACAATGCTGAAGCTGAGTAAACCATCTTTTACACTTGTCGTACTTCCCAAAATTAGTGGAAGAAGGAGGAAAACACGGCCAATATTTGGAATCATTTCGTCGTCAACCAAAAGTTTGGAATGATAGAAGGAAAAATTTGTGATGCATATATGATTGATTTGGCAAAAGTAATTGTAATTCTGGTTTGAGAATTGATATCACTAATTTCAAATACGAAAGATGATGTCATGCCCCCTTATCATTTGCAAAGTTTTGTAGCTGGTGGGATGGGAATTAAAAGATTTATAAGGGTTTAATTGTAGGGATTATGTATTTCATCAATGTATAATATTATGTTAAATAAATGTTTGTGCACGTCGTACTTTCCAAAAAATGTGCATCTATCAATCAAAGGATTAGAATGTCATTCGGGAATTATTCATTTGGATTTTGTTAGTAATATTCTCAAATTATTTGCTGAATAAAGCGATAAGCAATCAACAAATGTCACCAGGGTATAAATAAATGCAAGCACGACGCAACAGCGGTATTCGTCCAAGATGACCCAGCCCGAATGACCCAGTTGGATTAGCCCCGACTCGAATGACCCACGACCCCTATAGCCCGACCTTAATAGACCAATTAAATTAAAATTCTGAGAACGACAAAGAAATGCAAGAAAGCTTAAGTAGAAAGTATTTTAAGTGCAATAATAATAATATATAATATAATATATATTAATTTGAGCGAAATAATAAACAAATAATGGCAATATTATTTAATAAAATCCATCAAAAGGATATTAATATCGTAATAAATATCTGAATCTTATGTCATTATGAATATTGTTAGAATAATTCTGTCGTTGTTAAATGATACTTTAGAAATTCCATTTACTAAAATAATATTGCTATAATTTGTATGGTGCATAAATTAGTATACACGCGTAAAAACGCTTCTTATTTAACATTTCCCGATTTGTATTTGCATTTCTCTGTCATTCTCAAAATTTTAATTTTAGGGATATTGAGGTCGGGGCTATAGAGGTCATGGGTCATTTTAGTCGGAGCTATTCCANTTAGGGATATTGAGGTCGGGGCTATAGAGGTCATGGGTCATTTTAGTCGGAGCTATTCCAGCTGGGTCATTCTGGACCAGCCTGTCCTTCCAGATAATTATTCTGATGTCCGACAGGCGCCAGGTAATCTCACTCATTCACTATTAGCATAAAAAACCCGTTCCAATATTATATATGCAAATTAGCAAAATGATAACAACATTATCATATTCCTCTCCCTGAAATCACAATCTTATCTCTTCCATTTGTTACGTGCACGACAGAATGAGATCATTAAGGAGTGGTCAGAACCAATAAAATAACCGTTGCTCGATATCACTAACTAGACAGATTTATTGAGAGGAAGCATTAAGAATTATTATTTCTTTCCAAGAAAAGTCCCAACTTTCCAAAATGTACAAGTTAATTTGTCTCTTAATTGTGGTTGCCATGACCTCCGTCAAAGCACAACAGCAGCAATACCTTTCCATCTGGAATTCGGCAGGTTGTTCTGGTGGTGCGGATCTGAATATTACTGCCCCCACTCAAAACTTTACTTCAATCAATCCCCAATTTTACCGAAGAGCAGAAGGATTGTAAGCAATTTTTTTGTGAGTATAATCTAACTCTGACCTAACGTTACTTTTAGATGGGTCGTTGAAAACTGTAATGCTACCTGGTGTGGGGATCGCTTGGCTGTATCCGGCATGGGAACCGGTTGCGTCACACATCAAACTCCCGTTGGCGCCCGCAACCTCTCAATCACTCGGATGGGCGACGTCGCCCAAAGGCTTGCACAATTTCACCTCTTTCCCGAAATTACTTATCGGGGTAACGCAACCCTGGTGTCGGGCACGACAAACTTTACGTCCGTCATGACCGTTAACTCCTTGTTTTTTACGGGAGTCCATAGCTGGACGACATACACGGGGCTGGGGTTCACTGGTACGGCGAACTGTAGACAGCCACAGACCGCTATTGTAACTCGAGGCTATGGCACAACCACGATTGCCAGCACAAGTCTGCAAATTGGATCTGTGGTTTATGGTTGTGGAACTACAGCTTCATCGACAGTGCCGCCGGTGACGTTTCCGTCGGTGGCACCGACGGTGGGGACGACCGTGCCGTCGGTAAGGCCTAGTTCGTCCATCCGCCCCAACACGACAACCCCGGCGGGTGCATCTTCACTCAAGATTTTGTCCCATGGGTTCATTTTAGTTGTGGCGGGGTATTTGGCATATTTCTAATTAAATATTTATATAAAGTAAATCTGTCCAAACGGATGTTATATGATAATAAAATGCAGCACTTAAAGGACGTTACGATGTGTTAATTATCTAATTGCTTAGATGAATGTAGGTTGATAATTACGGTTTTGATATAACACAAGTTTTATTACTTGTACCGAAAAAAACATTACATCTTTACCTCGTCTTTCTTGCTATCATTTCCGGTACCGCATGATTTTATGAATTTGTCACAAAAAAATAAATTGTAATTTTAATTCATATTAGCATCTGCTTTTTATTCCTGTTCGAGTAGTAATTATACAGAAGTGAAGAGATGTTATTAAAAATGGAGTTAATTATTACATAATCTTGTAGGGTTCCGTTTTGTTACATGTTCTGCTCCCTACAGGGAATAATAGGTAAATTTAAATGAAATTGACTAGAATATTGCACCACTGCGTTAATTGTATGTAAAATAAGGCCACTGTTTAGTTTTAGTTAGGCCACAATCACAAATAAGGTATTCAATAATTTTCATCCCATGAAGGAGAAAGTAAACCCCATGCATGAGTATCACAACCGAGTTAATTGACTGTAGGTACAGTGAGACACCCCATTATATGGGCCGGCCGTTACGTCTCAAGGATAGGTAAGGTTTAGGAATTAGGTATCGAACTAGGAGGAATGTTGCCTGAATCTCATTTGAGAAAATTAGCCTTTATGACATCCGTGAAGGCTGCGTCATCTCCACAAAGTGTCGAACACATAATTAACATTATTATTTTGCTACACTAATATAATAATTGTGGAATTGGCATTACTATTCAAGAATTCTCTCACCTTCGCTAAAAACATAAAGTAAACCGATCACACAAAAGCTCCATTTAACAACCGATTCTGACATACTTCTTGCCAGGCTTAAGAACATGTGCTCAAATTCTGATTTAGATTAGGTCCAGTCTCAGGAACAAAATCCGGCTTCAACCAGAGCTATTTGTCGATCTTGCACGGACGAGGTTGAGTTTCCACCCTTTTTCTCCATAACCGAGGATGTGTACTTGACGTACTGAAGGAGTCCGCTTCCGAGGTTAAAACACAAAAAATTTAGTGCCCTTCTCTCAAAAACTAGGCAATCAAGTCGCATGAATATACGAGAAGGAGTGGAAATTTTTTTTGTTTTTGTGTGGTATCAAATTTGACATTCTTGTTTCACTTCATCATCCTAATTCGCGTTTTGTAGGTTGGGTTCACCGAACTAATTTGTAGTATTCATTCAGGTCGGGCAATAAACTTCACTTGAATGGTATTTTGTGCAGAAATTGTAATGACTAACGTTTAAGAGACGCGTCTACTACAAAGCATTGAAGTAAAAAAATGCAGTACTTGAAATAAGCAATAACTTTACCTAAATCAAAGATTTTACTTCGATAATAATTATTATGCAATAATGTTCAATCCAGATTTTGGGTTTGCGAGTTGTAAAGGTCTCTGCAATAATAATCAATTAGATTACAAACAATTATGATTAAGTACTGATAAACTTATTGTATTACTTCCCAATTGTAAATTGTCCATTTTTCGTGCGAGCATAAAGAAATTTCAACAAATTAACATACAGTCATTTTCATTTCACGAGTTATCTCAAATACAAAAATTTCCATTCCTTATCCGACTTAGATAATAAGAACATATCAATTTACTTGACAAGCTAATGAGTATCAGTTGAATTGTTCTTCTTGCTACTGAAGAATCCACGTACTTCATCCTCTTTACATAATTTCCAAAGCGTATACAAAATGAAACCTGTTCAAATACTTTTGTCAATTCTTCTTCTTTGCAGAACTGGTAATAATTAATTAAAATGCATTCCATAATTGGGAAGAAAACATTTTAGCATTTTATTCAGGGTCAAATGCTTCTAAAAATTTGGAAGGGGGGCATCCCGGACTCCTCCAAGAAACCGATATAATTGGTGGCATCGTCGGAGGTAAAACCTACGTCATGGATTCCAACAAGGTAAAGAAACACCCAATTCATTTACAACGACTTCTTAGTACATATGTGCTTAATGTAGGTTCCACGAAACTTTAATGGAGTTCTAAACTACTGTCATTCCATTGGAATGGAGGTTGCGTCTACATCTTCGGCACAAGAGACACAAGTTCTGATGGACTTTTTTGACAGGACAAATTGTGAGTATTTCAAATGAAAGGATGATTTGTTTTTACAAAACTGTTGAAACTTTGATTTTTAGTAACTCAGCATTTGTGGTTGGGAATGTCCGATATGTACTTGGAGGATGGGTGGACTTGGCTGGACACTTTGGAGCCTATTCAGTATTCTATTTGGGCAACCAACCTCACGGAACCGGATCAACCTAATGGAGGAAGGGCAGAAAATTGTGCCTTCTTCAGCTGGCAAAACCGTTTTTGGTGGGATGAGGATTGTTGTAATGCTCATCAAGCCCTCTGTATGTTTAGGGCCTAAAGAGATAACTTGTGAAACAGTTACCCAAAAAAGCACTAGTTATTTACAATAACCTTAAAATTGTAGACGAGCGTTTACCTGTAGGAATAGTATGGGCGGTTTGCAAATAAAGGAATTAAACTAGAAAATCAGAATAAAGAATTACAAGGAATTGTTTCAACTTGCAGAAGAATTAGAAATTTTTACTTGAGAAAAGATAATTTTGCAAGTGAAATTTATCATTTATATATTTTGATGTTTGATGTAATTTTTATATCCGGTGTGATGGTATTTATCTGTAGAAATGAAATAACAAGTTACTGTCTCATCAAAGGTTAAATGAAAAATGAATTACTTTAAAATTCCATGGGATTCTGTTCCCCGTTCAGCATGCAACTTTTAAATTGATTATTAATATTTTACTTTTGTTATTCCATTCATTCCGTGATTAGAAGTCAAACTAAATATTAGTTAGATTTGAGGTTGTGAAAAAAATGACAAAACTCTTTTGCATTCATGTATCAAACTATACAACAATATATATTTCTATGAAACTTACACAAATATAATTTCATGTTTCCTCTCTAGTCATTGATGACTTGATACGGAAAACCTTCGTGTAGCAATTAAAAAGATAATCATTTGCGTGCCAAAAAATAAGTTTAGTACAATGCCTTTGTTCAATTGTTCTTTATCAACCTGTGCAATTCTTGCATGTTGCACCAATTTGGGGGCGTTGATTATAAAATGTATAAATCTGAACCATATCATGCCAAAATCTACATAGCTTTTTTGCATTTCTAAACACTTTTCAAAATGAAATTTGCGCTGGTTGTATTCTGTGCCCTCGTTGTTCTTTCTGTTGTGAGTGTAATTTCAAAAAATAATCGATTGATAAGCTTATCAATAAAAATTTTATTTTGAATATTTCATGTAGGGCACACCCATCGAAATGGAATTGGAGGAATCAGTCATGTTGGAGACAGCACAACCTTAAGTCGAGAGTGTTGCAAAAGGTAAAATAATTGGGAAAAGCTTCTGGAAAAGTTATTTAAGGAACTTGTCATATGTAAATTTAAGTTTTGCTGATATTTCAGTGACCTGTAATAATGCTACAAGGAGGAGACGGAGTTCAGAGGGATTGGTGTTAAGAAATTAAAGACAAACTCCAGCCCAATTAGAAATGTAACTGGACAATAAATTCTTTCAACAATTTTATTTCACTTAACTGTTTCGTGGCAATGCTTTACTGTACTTTTCTGGTTAAAGTCAAAATTTTAAAGAAGTTGGCAATCGTAAAGTTTGGGAATGCAAAAAAACATCCGTTTTTTAAGAATTAAAATCTAGTCAAATTTCATTCTACTAGGTAGATAATAAACAGTCAGTAACAATTCATGAAATACTCTTTGAAAATGAAATTGTTAAGGCGTCTATAAGTTGTCATTGTCCATCATGAGCTGTAATCAAGCAATAAAATTGGCAGATAATCGTGATACATAAAAAAATCAAATAAAACTTTTACAATGTCAGCAACATTGTGATTGTATAATTCGCAATAATATTAAGTATGATCAA
>JAAXNX010003547.1:0-10470 GCA_036491905.1 Folsomia manolachei
TTAAGGAGAGGGATTGAATAGAGTTTTTTAGTCGTTGGTGTCGTGGTGGTGGTCTGGATTTCTACCAGATGATTCCCAATTCAATTCTTGGCATAAAAAACTGGAGTGGCTTCTGGATTGCTGACGGAATATTAGTGTGTCTTATCTTCATCTTATCTTGGTAATATTTTAATTATTTTATGTGAATTAAAAATATTTTAACCATCCATTCCTTGATTAGCTAGCTCCCTAAATAAGAAGCAGCGATGACATCATCCTCAGAAATGTTTGAAACTCTGGAGGAAGAGTTGCAAAACTTGTGTGATATGATAGAGACTCGAATCGACAACAAATTGGTGGGCAGTCCGTATGGAGAGAGTCGTAAGAAGTTGGTGAATGAGATATCCAGAGATTTACAGGAAGGTCAGAGTTTACTGCAACAGTTAGAATCCGAAGCCAGACTCGCCCCCATTCCTTACAGACATGAGTTATCGGCGAAATTAAGGACACACAAGGAAACTGTGGCCAAACTGAGTAATCGGTATCATGGCGTTGTCAGTGGGTTTGGGGATAGGAAGTGAGTGAGAAGGATTTTAAGATGGGTGAGGAGGAATGAGGAATAATTGTCTTGAATTTTTAGGAACCACATGCCAGATCCTAGGAGAACGGTGCTGGAAGGTCAGCGAATATTGGAGAGGACATCCGACTCTATCGCAAGATCTACGGCGGTTGCAATTGAGACTGAGCAGATTGGGACGGAGGTGGGTTATCAACGATAACTTATTGTTTAATATGTATGAAGTACCTTGGTCAAGCTAATAGGGCATTTTGTTCTAGGTTATCGGAGAACTGGGGACACAACGCGAGACTTTAGTGAGGACAAAGGGAAGGCTGGTGGACACTGATGTAGAAATTTCCAGGAGTCGTAAAATCCTTCGGTCCATGTACATGAATATGATTTACAACAAACTTATCCTTGTGGGAATAATTGTGATTGAAGTTCTTGTTCTAATGATATTAATATATTGGAAGTGGATTCGCTAACGCCATAAATGTGTGGGCATTATAGAAGAAAACTTTCTAAATCCGGAGGGAACAAGCATAAGATTAATATTGTAAATTAATTTTATACCGCCTTCCTATTGGACTGTATACTATTCAATTCCGTCTTTAGTTTTGATGCCAAACTATAATATAAGAAACTGTCATCTATTTATTATTATACCATTAATTAGTCCTAATCCTTATTTTGTTAACAATGCATTATTAATATCTGAATGTCACTCTAGCTATAAAAGAGTTGTATGTGTCAGAATTATGTAATATTTACTTATTTCTTGGCCATCTTGGTTTATTCATTTTACGCATTTCCTTCTTTTTCGTTTTAAAATCCTTGGTGGGGATTGGAGGAGTAGAGTTAGAACTTGAAGAAAGTTGTTTCGCCATCCGAACTTTTTTGACATCTTCTCTATTAGGCTTCTTTGAGTTCCTCTGCAGGGAGAGATACCAACAATACAAATTACAGTTTAAACCGTTTTTAGTAATGCAAAATCTGAAATTAGACAACGCACAAACCTTGAATTTCCCAACTTCTGCGGTTCTATCTCCGCCGAATTGTTCGCCATCTTTTCTCTGTCGTAAGCCTTGAGATATTTTTTTGCCTTTTCTTTTCCTTTCAGGTGCTCCATCTTTTCCTGCATTGTGATTCTGACCCCTGCTTCCTTCCGTTGCTTTAAAGGGTCTACCTCCTGCATTCTGGGAACTAAATTTGGACTTTCCAGAATAACTTGGGCCACCGCTTTCAGTCTTTTTCAGTTTTTTAACACAACGAGAAATTCTTAATGCTCTGTTATTAAATTCAGCTCCATCCATTTTTAGGGCAAGCTCGACTGAAGCTCTATCTACGAAGTTGACATAACCAAATCCCTTTCCAAGGCCAGTGTCGCGATCACGTACAATTCGAACAGATTCTATTTGACCACAGCCAGAAAACAGTTCCCAAACTTCATCGTCTTGAGTTTCTATAAATGAAGTAGAAATGTACGGTTTTACAATTTTGCAGATCATCCGATTATTATTATTCCGATTCAAGATATCAACAATAACTTTAAACTCACTCAATGGAACATTTCCTACAAAAATAGCCTTTTTATTATCCCGTTTTAAACTACTATCAGCCAAATCCAGGACTAAATGGTGGTCTCCCAAGGTCAATCCACCAGTTTGCGCCTTTTCCATCACCAGTTGAGCTTCATCTCGACTAGAAAAACGAATGTAGGCCGCTATACTAGCCCGATCAGGGTGTAACTCTTTTCTGAGGGATAAATAAACATTACATTTAGCCCAAACCCCACACTCTGCTGTAAAATAGCACTCACCTATTGCTAGCAACTTTCTTCAACGTTGTGGGTTTATCTGGAGCCGCACATCTAAATCGAATAGTTTCTATCGACCCACCAAGCGGTTTAAAAAGCTGTAGGATCTGTTTCTTTTTTGCATCCTTCGGAACATTACCAACAAACAAGGTACGAGCTTCTAACTCTGGATTCTTATCTTTTGGAGCATTCAGTTCTTTCAGTGACTTTTTAATCTCTCCGACCTTTCCACTCCGGTCGTTTTTCGTGAGAGTAGGGCCGCTGTCGCTGTCACCTTCCTCCTGATCCTTCGGCAACTCGTCGGAATTGCCATCCCCATTCATATTATCACATTCTCCTTCGTTGGCAGTAGCTTCTTCATTCTTAATTTTTTTCTCCTTTTTGGCCTTGTGGACAACCTGAGTAGTTGATGGGGTTGGTTGGGTTTCATTATGGTCAGCAACGGCACCCAGACGAGCTCGATGTCTTAACTTTTTTCCATCCTCGGTTCGTTTTTTACCCGGCTGAAGTCGTTTAAGTTTAGCTGGGGTAGTTGATGGTTTTGGAGGAACCGGTCCGGAGGGATTGTTGGAATTCGGGGGCGCAGCAAACTTAGCTTTAACTCCGACACGTATGCTGGCCGCGTCTTTGTTCTTTAATTCTCTAAGAGGAAAGAAAACAATCGAGATTAATCATACGTGAAGAATATCGACATCGTCCTTTAAAAAGCCAACATGTTTTACTAACCCATCTCCATTTTGTCTCCCAACTCCAGCTCGTTTACCAACATTGAATTTCTCCCTGATCGGGGGTGCTGGCATAGCTTCCTCCAACTTCTTCCTCGTGACCTTTACGGGAACAAGAGACTTGGTCGGTTTAGAAAATAGGGATGCCAATTTGGGGTCAAATTCTGGTTCAGCTCCGCCGCACGAGCTTTGAACAACCATATCTCCCAAAGTGCCGACGACATATTCCCCAGAAGCGGAGGAGGGTTTTGTGGCGTACAGCTTCTGAAGTTTTTTCTTATTCTTGTTGGATGTTTTCTTGTTCGCCATGTCGGATGGTGGACACTATAAACTATAAAATTGTTCTGTTTCTTAAATCGTTAAATACATTCAAAATCTTTGTCATTTTCTTTTTAAGAAGTTACCTTTTTGAACTGACAGTCAAAGTTGAGTCGGGACGTCCAGAAGCAGTAGCAGAGGTTTTGACAATAGATTCCTTAAAATATTTAATTATAACAAACAAACAGTGAATTATAAACAATTAAAAACTTTTGTAAAAACTCAAAAGCAAGATCAACACGTGCTTGGATCATTTTCCAGAAAATCGGGGCAAAAAGGATTAGAAAAAGTTCTGGGAACCTGCTCCACTGCCTCCTTATTTGAGGCAAAATAAAAACAAAGTTTTTCTCAAGATAAGGTATTTTCTTGGATAAGTCGATATTCTTGATAAGCTTCTTATATTCTGAGGTGCTTCTCTTGGCAGGGTAAGTACGACAGAATATGGTGCCCGACACGGCGACAGCGACTGACAGTTTCAAATAAAATTGTAAAACCTCGAACAATTTGACAACTTAATCTTAAATACTTTATTTTTAGTGAGGAAAATGTCCTCGTCAACCTGTGACGGAGGTCGGGTGGACTGCCGCTGGAAACCTTTGCGTGAGGGAGAAATGTCCCCATTTAAGTTGTTGGTGGCACTTTTTATCCGAGAAGTTTATGCCGCTTCTTCGGGGGCAGGACCAGCGTCCGAGAAGAAGGATCCAGACGGGCGAGCTATTTCTCCAAAAACACTTCTACTCATTTATAACCTTATCTCGGTAAGGATACTATTCCAGTGGATAGCAATTAAGTTTTCGTAACATTGCCTAATTCTTGCAGTCATTCGATTTGGATACTTTTGCCGAGCTGAAGTCCACGATAGAAAAATCAATTCATTGCGTTCGTCCCGAGGCGTTGAAGAAATTTAATCGAATCGTTTCTAACCTTGAGTCAAACAATTCCTACTTTTTATACGAGTTGGCAAATTCCATTGTGTCGATGGAAGCTTCACAGATGGTCGTGCTAAAGAAAAGGATATCAAAGAATAGTCCTTTTGGAAAATTTCTAAGAGGGATTTATCTCAACGTTAAAAAATTATCGTATCCTCAAGTGGATTATATGTATAAGCAACTGCTACACTTTTTGGGCGTCGTTCCAGGAGAGGGCCATGCCCATTGTCATACTCCATCAAAAAGTGGGAAGGACAAGGATAAGATTCCAAGGGTGTTGAAAGGGTTGGATTTGTTTCAGGTGGGTAGCATGTAAAATAAATTGTAGTTTTATGATTATGTCATCGTGGTGTTCTGGATTGTTATAAAAACAAACTTGATGTCTTATAGAAACTGGAACAACGGAAGGGTGGATTGGATTTGGAAGTGTTTCACACTTATATGATGGAGTACAAAAAAATGATGGGTAGTGCGTCAGAATCGGAGAAAACAGATTATGAAATTCATTCCGATTGGAAAGCGGCTCAAGCGAAAAATGCTGCAGCGAGGGGTGTTGGATCGCTAAGAAAATTGTGGCAAACACCTCAAACGAGAAGAATTAATCGGCATAAAAATGAAAAAGATGAGTTCATGGCGTCAGCGTCTACTACAATAGGTAAAGCATTTACGATGATGTCTTCTGATGATGATGGAGAAGGTGAGGCTAAGGATCATGCATCTGCGTCCAAGCCAAAATCCGTTGCAAGAAGGTCACCACGTTCACAGGCTGAGCCGCCAATGTCTATTAAGAGGATTACACGTTCCACTTCAAGTCCAATTGGTAAAGGATCAGGAGGTAAATCGGGTAAACGGAGGTCGAGTTCGTTGAGACGGATTTATTTTGCTAGTCCAAGGTTTGTGCGAATAAAACAAGTTCAATTTGCTGTTAATCTAGTATGCATTAATTATCTAAGTTTTGGCTTGTTCGAAACAGGCCAACTACTTCAATGATGTGCTCCAGTCCGAATGTTGCAGCTGGACCAGTTCCTCCTCTATCCTCACCGGGACGAACGACCAGGGCTTCTGTCGCTGCAGCATCTGCCTCAAACAAAGGTTCTTTTTCTGGATTTGCCTCCCCACTTCTTAGGCCAGTTCCATGCCTTCCGAAAGGAGATTGCAAAATACAGATTGTGGATACTGGAGCGTATAAAATTCGATTGAAAACTTATTCTGTTGGACCTGTCGACGGCCGCCCAGTCTCCACTGGACCAATTCGCAAAACTGAAGTTAAAAAATCAATGACTTCTACAAGCGTTAATACGGTTCCTATCATGCTCCCTTTAACGGATGATGATGCATTTTTTGATGAGGATGTTGTTATGAAATCCACACCATCACCGGAAAAATCTAAATATGTTCGTCAACCAATTGCAACACCTTCATCACCAAAAAAATCGCCTCGAACGACAAGAAAAGTGAATACACCTGGCAAACTTTCATCGGATGACAAATTACTTGTAAATCCATACAGAGTCTGGTTAAAAATTTATAGTTTATTTTTTACATTTTTTATCTTTTTTTAGCACAATTTGATTGGCACTGACAGTCCAATCATCAGCAGCAGTAGCACGGGCGGAAATATGATTCGACTAGCGGAATTAGAACCCGTCGTTCAGCTGACACCGTTATCAGAGTTGCAACTAACACCAATAAAACATGCAAAAAGAAGTACGACCAATACGAATAAGCTTGAACATCCTTCTTCGCCAGCCAGAAAAACAAAAGCTAGCCCAAACACTGAGTTACACGGGGAAGGATGGAATGTAATAAAACGTTGGAGCCGAAAACAGATTGAACGTGCCGTGAAGAGTTTGATGGATCGACTGTACTCTGCAAATGCCGGTGTCCCCACTCCTGCCGAGATCACACACTTTGTCCGAGTAGCTCTAACGAACCCCAGCAGCTCTGTTTTGTTTCCTCATTTGGTAATTATAATAATTTTAATTAATACAAAAAGAAGTACGACCAATACGAATAAGCTTGAACATCCTTCTTCGCCAGCCAGAAAAACAAAAGCTAGCCCAAACACTGAGTTACACGGGGAAGGATGGAACGTAATAAAACGTTGGAGCCGGAAACAGATTGAACGGGCTGTGAAGAGTTTGATGGATCGACTGTACTCTGCAAATGCCGGTGTCCCCACTCCTGCTGAGGTCACACACTTTGTCCGAGTAGCTCTAACGAACCCCAGCAGCTCTGTTTTGTTTCCTCATTTGGTAATTATAATAATTTTAATTAATTTTCAACATTGTAAAGATAATAATTATTCGAATTTATTTGTAGCACTACTTGGAATACCTAAATTGTCTCCGGATCAAAGACGTTACTCGATGTACGGATTCCCTTCGTGCCTCTTTTGACGTGAGGATAAAACCCAATACCACCGAGCTTAACAAGGGAACTACATATGCCGCTTACAACGCGGCATTATTCTACGATCAAATTGGTTACAAAGAAGATGCCAGGTCATCACTTGATGAAGCTTTTCGTGCCGGTCATGCTGCTGGGGATGCAACATGTCTTCATCATTGTCACAATCTATGGTCTAGTTTTCACTCTCGCTCGTACACGGACGCAATTGTGACTGTAACGAAGGAAGTTGATAGTAACATGGCTTATCTACACTCACTGAATGTAATTGTTAATGCCTTTGAGTCTCACTCTCATGGTTCTCCGCCGGAAGAGACGCTTCACGTAAGAAAAATCTATTTATTGCTAAGTCCGCTCAAGTACATTTATTTTTATATTTTATTTTTATTTTTTATTCCATTACAAGATTAACTCGTTTTCATTTTATAGAGCTTATGGCACTACAATGCAGATTGCGATTTGGAAGAAATGGAGGGCCTTCTGCTTTCAGCTTTGTCCAATTTATATATAATTTATGGATGGCACGAGGTAATACAATTTCTCACCTCTTGACCTTCTATAATACGGATTTCTTCTCAAAGTTCACAACTCGTTTTGCAATGTATATAATTTATGGATGGCACGAGGTAATACAATTTCTCACCTCTTGACCTTCTATAATACGGATTTCTTCTCAAAGTTCACAACTCGTTTTGCATTTTAAAAAAATTTTAATTACAGATGGTTGCCTTTCCTGCTCAAATGATTCTGTATGCAAATTGGAAATGGAGTTCTCGATTTTACGCCTCTGCTCTTTGTAGTTTATCGCAGTGCCTTCTTTATCACGCCGATGTGGAGTGTTCCATGGAGTTGATGTCCTATGGACGAGAGATATTTGAATTCGACGCCTCTTCTGCAGGAAAACATTTTATTCTGCAATACGCTATTTTCCAAGCGCTGAAAAGTTATTTAGCATATGAGCCAATTGATTCTAAAACTCTAGCCACCATTTCTGCCTTTGACGAAGTTGAAGGTGTTTATTGGAAGGGATACAATTTGATGATTAGGCATAATTTTAGAGAAGCAACAACTTTGCTTTGTAGTTTCTTGAGGTACTTAGGCTGACAAGAAGGAGACGAATGGGTATTTGCGAGCTGATTTGAAATTGAGGTGAATTTGTCTGATGTTTATTCGCCGGAAAAATAATATCACTTAATTAATTAAATCTTCATTTTTTGCCAGGTGCCTTTTGTTACTTGCGGAGCTGGAATGTTTATGCCAAGCTCCTTCGGTTGCTACTTCTTATTTATCAAAGGCTTTAGAAATTGCAACATCCATCCATTCTGATGTTTATATCACGCTTTGTCTCTATAATTCGGCTGCGGTTCAGGTAAAGAGAGGCATTATGTAAAACGTTTGATTAAAAAATGTCAATTTAACCATTTGTTTTCTCACAGTGTGCAGTTGGCCTTGAAATGACTAGTTCGTTGACAATGGAAAAGAATGTGAGGGCCTCCCTTCGTTGCACAAGTCCTTGGTTAAAATCCCGAATGAACGTAATAAAGTCTAAAATAGTTATGAAAGTGGAGAAAACAGTGACCCAAGAAAAAAGACTTCAAATCATGGCCCTCCTGAATGAATCCGAACAACTTTACCGCAAGTGGGGAAATAAATATCGACAAATGGAAATTCTCGAAACAAAGGCAGAGTTGCTTGAGAGGTGAGGTGGAAAACGAAGTAGTCTGTTTCATGATGAATGAGTCACAACAAGTAATTTTATTTTTTCAGATCAACGGATTTAGAACAGGATGGATCCGAATTCAGGAAAACATTGAAAGGAATGGAAAGTGCTTTGGAATGGACAAAGGAAACTTGCATATTGTAAACCGTAGTGCTCGGTTCGTATTTCTTTGATGTGGTTTAATTTACCTACAAGTTAAATCGATCTCAACGTAAGTTTATAATTAATATTAAACTTGTTACTAACTAGCACATCTTTATATAACTTATTGGATTAACCATACATTTTTGTTTGTGTATGACATTTTACTGAAGAGTAAAAATATTATCAATTTTCTAATACCAAAACAAATTCAAGCGTCGCATTAGTGAATGTTATCATGAATGTCACGGCATTATAAATATGACCTTGTCGGACCGCGAAGCATTAGACTCAAGTCAGCCAATTGATTTGTACATCTTTTTCTCTATTCTGCAAATTTTCAATAACCTCTTTACTCTTGCGTGCATGCCATTGCAATTTTTCCTCTAGTTGATTGTTATCGAAATGAAATTTAGTATATTTTAATTTGTACAGTATAAGGCTATAATAAGCAATAATGTAAAACCTAAATTGGTAGTCACGTTGTAACATGATGTAAACTACCAGTCAATTACCTACTGCATACACATGTATTTAAGCATGAACTTTGTACCAGGTTAACCGGCGTGGCATGTTCTTGGAATCATAACAACCTGTTTTATTTCTATTTCCAGTGCAGTTACACAGCATTCAGTCAGCTTTAACTTTACTTTACCATCCACCAACTAACTAGTACCTAGGCTAGAACTACTAACTAACCAGGTAAATCATCAACATGTATTTTGGGAAAGGTCATTCTCCATGCCATGCAGGTGCATAAGTCTGGTCCAACCATGTCAGTTGTACAATAATCACGTTCTCTCCGAATGATAACTTTTTGCCAACAATGACAGACCAAATAATTGGTTTAATAAAACCAAATAGCCTATATATCATTCCATTTGCCATTAATTCATCAATATTAGTACTGCATAACACTACTGCATAACACTATTCGTGGCATTATTCACATAACTCTAAACTTTGTTCAACTCGCAGTTTTCATTCTATTCATGCCAGTATCGTTCAGCTTCTTTCTGTAGCAACATTGATTTTGTATGTAAATCCATCCATTCTTTTTCCTTCCTCGTTTAAAGCAAAAAAGGGTTAAATATACATCACCAACCTCGAAAAATCCAGTAGAAACCCTGTATCTTTCCACGTTCTCCTTCTGAATGGAAACGGGACAAATTTACAATTCTACTGCTCACAATATTGTTCAAATTCGGTACAAAGTTTTCCTAGTTTTTCGAAGTTTAGTTTTTGTTCAAAAGGAAGTTTATATATTATTACTTAAGTTCAGCTTTAGCCGTTAGCATGATGGTATTAGAAAGTTGCAATAATGGGACTTGTGCTAATGAGAGGATTGTGCAACACCACCTACACCATGGCGAGCCTGAGAACAATGGGCATGGGGAACAACCGCAAAGACGACGAAGTTTGTCCACGTCAACTTCAGCCAATTATCATACATTACTGGAGAAAATTCAGACCCGGATAGAAAGTGGTGGTAAGAAGCATTAATTATAAGCATTTCTTTATTAAACGTTTAGGAAAATCTTTCACCATGTTCAAAAATATATAACTGGTTGCAGACCCCTTCTTTTCACTCGAGTTCTTTCCTCCGCGGACAAAAAGTGGGGCAGTAAATTTGTTGGCGAGGTATGTATGACATTGAATAAGCGAGATAAATGTTGAAACATTTCTTAAGTCAATTCTTGTCAATTTTCTGGCCTAGATTTGACCGTTTCCGATGTGGTGGCCCACTTTTTATTGATGTGACCTGGCACCCGGCAGGAAATCCGGGAGGGGATACAGAAACCTCGTCCCTAATGATTGCTTCAGCCGCATTAAACTATTCCGGTCTGGATACAATTCTTCACATGACATGTTCC
>JAAXNX010003548.1:0-10470 GCA_036491905.1 Folsomia manolachei
ATATTTCAAGATCATCTCTCATTTTTGATTCCAGGTTTCGACGAAGAAATAAAATGGAGTATCAAAAACATTATTGAAGCAACTGGTCCCCTCTTCATCCAATCCGAAAAACTTTGCTGCTTATCCCGAAGAGATTACAAAATACTGCTGCATTCCCTCGAGGAAGTCGGTAATCCCCGGGTGGCAACCCTGGAAGGTCATGAAGCCATTGTGACGGCAATCACGGGTTTTACGGGAGACGCCACCTTTGGGGATGTGATCTTTTCGGGGAGTTATGACGGGGTGGTGATTGCATGGAGTGGGTCAAATTACGGGAAAATTGGTCAAGTTCAGCTTCATGGGTATATTAATTCTCTAGCGGTGGATGCAAGCAAGGGGGTTTGCTACGCTGGGGGTCAGGATCGGTTTATTTGTGCAGTTAAAATTGTTAAAGTTTGATAAGTAATGACTTTTGTATTGGAATAAAAAAATAATAATGGCATGTTGTACCTGCATGAACACTATTTTGCAAGTGTGCACATATTCCGTAAACGGTGCTAGCTCATACCACAAGACAGTATTTCATAATGATACAGAACGTCATACTTGCTAAAAATATACTCATATTGCATCTCATTCATAAAGAAGCATATTAATGCGGAAGATCCTCCGTTTCTTGGAACAAACCGAAACCTTGCCAAAGTAAATATCCTTAGTAAATGCTGGAAACTTGTTTTAAAACACTACAATGAATTTTTAGGACGTAAAATTTCTCTAAAACTTCAGAAATGTCATTAAAAGTCGTATCTGTCCTTTCTAAAGATCACCACATTCCTGGAGAAGAATTGGGAGTGTTTAATATGGCACAATGGGAAATTATTTAGTTCCGGGTTTTCCAGTGGGGACGTGAAAGTAAGTGCTTATCCACTCTCTTAGCTTACAAGTGGAAATTATTAAAAAATATATTTTTTACGTAATTCTCAAGTAGATATGGTCCTCAACTCTTCAACTTCTCGGTTCTCTTCATGCTCATGACCATCCAATTTACGACATGGCGACAGAGGGAGGATCCAGATTTTTTACGTGTTCCACCGATTGTACCATAAATCATTGGGAGGAGGCAGGGGACGGCAGTTTTTCCCTTCTGGGGACGCTATCCGGTCACCAAGAACCTCCTCGGAGGCTGATATTTGATCCTGAAAGAAAACTTCTTTTCTCTGGGGATGAGTTGGGACAGGTTGGAATAGTGTCACTGATAATTCGTCACTGACAAGTGTCTGAAATTAAATTTGAGAACAGGTCCTGATTTGGGAGGATGACAAATTGGTTGGGAGTTTGGAAACGATGGAAGAAATCTGGGAAATGTGTCTGGGTCAGGAAATCCTACTCACGACCAGGATATCGGATGTCGTGGTTAACAACGTGAGTCAGAAAGGTAACGTCAAAATAGTTTTTGCAATTTTGCGAAATGTCATGAATTCGCGTCAATAAGTGATACTTTGTGTCAAATATCTTGCATTGACTTAAATAGATAATGAATGTGTAGGAGATAAGTTTCGCCATTCCATACGAAACACTTTGGCAGGACGAGGTCCTCTTTTGATAAGTGATGATAACCGACTCTGCTTCATGGATCGAGACAATTTTCAAGTTCATATTAATGAAGCCTATAAAACGGGAAATCCTAATCTCGCCAAACTCCAGGTAACTCAGTTTACAGCTTGCTTATCAAGACATTAAGACATTTATATTTATTTCTGGTCAAGGGTCACACCGCCATCGTCAACGCCATGGCGGAACGTAATGGAATACTTTACACGGGTGGGGGTGACAAGCAATTGATTGCCTGGGATTTGAAAAGTCTCACAAAAATTGATACCTTATCTTTGGATGGATATGTCAATTCCATCACTATTTCAGAGGATAACATGATCTTCGTGGGTGGCCAGGATAAGAGCATTGTTGCAGTGCAATTGACATGAGCCATGCAACTCCCAAGAATCCGTATTTTGCAAAACCATTTATTAGCACTTGGCCATAACGTATACAACTTTGTAACCTTGCAATAAATATCTAGTCTACTTTCTCTCTTTGAGCTGATAGAATAAAATGAATTGAAGTAAATCAATCAATATTATATTGATTATATTGATTAATTAGTTGTCCATTGGACACAATTAGATGTGATGGGTATCATCCACAATGCCACTGTCCTCATCACTTTTCTCGGTAGGTTTAATATTGTTATTATTGCCATTTGTCGGCTTAATCTCAGAAACTTGACTATTTTTAATACTACTAGTTTTGCTATTTTTACTGGGTTTTCCTTGCGATTTATTCTTGACGGCGAGGGTACTGGCACTTTTTGGCGTTGGCGAGGGATGGTTCAAGTGTCCTACTTGTTTCAAGTATTCGGCAAAGTTTTTTGCGTAGACGCGAGAGTAAGTTGTGTTGGATCCTGTGAAAATCATGGACAAAATGACTATTTTTAAACAATAATTTATTGAATTACAATATTGACTGGTCCAATCAATAACTGATAATATGTAACTGATTTTCAAGAAAAAACTTACCCATACAGTTTTCCGCTTCACAAGAAAAAAGACCCATGTATGACTTGGATTCTTTCGAAAATGCCCGGATAGTCAGGGCGGATCCGGGTTCGAGTGGTTTACCATCACGATACCATCTCAGGGTAGGAATTGGCACGCCTATCACCTGTCGCCATAATTTATAATTGCATAAGTGACGAATTATTAGCCGGAAGTAGGAAGTGTGAAAGGAAATGAGGGGTGCAGAAATGGGCAACAAAATTGGCACTTACATCACACTCTAAAGAAAGCGTCCCATTGTCCCAGAGACACCCACGAAGTCCAGTCATAAACTGGGGAGCTTTGTATACTTTTGGAACTGAAATAGGACAATATTTTTATGAGAATGTTTCGAAATTATGATTTTATTTATTTATTTTGAAATTGACTAACTTTGTAAACTGAGAGAAGCCGTGGAAGACCTAGTTCCGGCTTTATTCTTTGCCCGACACACCCACACACCTTCATCGGTTGGTTTAACTCTTTGAATTTGTATGCAAAACGTTCCCTTGTCCCGGAGGAGGATATAGCGATCCGAATTGAACACTGGGAACTCGTTATGAAACCAGCAGACCTGGAAATGTTTAGAATTGCATAAATATCACATTTTTTAATTTAATTGCAGAAAATTTTTACGCCATAATAAAGATCTGTTACACTACTCAATTTTTGCACATGCAAAATTGTAGTTTTCGCCATTTTACTTTTGCAAAAAACGTTTTTGTTTAAAATGCTCACATTAAGTTCGGAAGGGCTCCGGATTTCTACCAGGAATTTCGTACAANGCAAAATTGTAGTTTTCGCCATTTTACTTTTGCAAAAAACGTTTTTGTTTAAAATGCTCACATTAAGTTCGGAAGGGCTCCGGATTTCTACCAGGAATTTCGTACAACTTCCCACAGGCACTGTGACATCCACCATTTCTCGTTTGAACACAGGATAACTGCCAATCCCGTCAGAGGCCATTTTGCAAGAAAGTTGCAACTTTCTCTCAACTTTCACCTCGCACTTTTTCCAAGATTAAGGAATTTTTTTTATAAAACTTTCTCCAGAAGATTTTTTGGAACCGGAAGGTTATGGTGAGCTAAGTAATCTGACAGGGATTCAAAACCTATATATTTCTAGTAATATGAAACCAATCAACTTAGCTGGAATCGGGTTAGGGTGTAAGTAGACCAAGTATTTTATGATGTGTTGTGTTTTAGTGTGAGAAGACAACAGCAACTGCAGTATTAAATGAAGGAAAGGACTGCAGAATTTAGCATTGAGACGAAATGAGAATTCAGATCGAGATCGGGTTTCATGGCCAAAGCCAAAAAATCTAAGCCAAAGCCAACTCAGCCGACTTTGTTCTTGAAGTTGGGAAAGTAAGGCAAGTAGGAGACATGCAATAAGATAAGATAACGTCGATAAGTGACCCATTATGGAAAAGGTAATGTCAAGAAATATAATTCGGCACACGTGTTAAATCAGTAATGTTACTAAAACAAATTTGATACTTTGCCTTATGGGAAGTGGGTCTGCCATTGTAATAATAGGTCAATGTAGGCAAAAGGAATTTTAAAATTTCGGCCTTAGCCACCCGCAAATGTGTAACTTTTCGGGATTAATAATTTTTCGGTATTCTCTCTTATTTATTTTCGCATTCGTCCCAAGTAACATTATACAAAGCCAACTCAGCCGACTTTGTTCTTGAAGTTGGGAAAGTAAGGCAAGTAGGAGACATGCAATAAGATAAGATAACGTCGATAAGTGACCCATTATGGGAAAGGTAATGTCAAGAAATATAATTGCACACGTGCTAAATCATCAATGTTAATAAGACAAATTTGATACTTTGCCTTATGGGAATTGGGTCTGCCATCTTTGTAATAATAGGTCAATGTAGGCAAAAGGAATTTTAAAATTTCGGCCTTAGCCAAATGTGTAACTTTTCGGGATTAATAATTTTTCGGTATTCTCTCTTATTTATTTTCGCATTCGTCCCAAGTAACATTATTTATGAAGAGCCATCCCTTTCTTGTTTATTTATAGAAGTTTTTAGCAACATGTTCATTACTGACAAGATTTAGTTGAGTATCCGAACCATGCTCGCTTATCGGCGGAGTAGTACTCACTCGAGGGGTGGTATGGTTCGTGTGCAAAATTAACCACAACTAAAATTGCAATAGGAAATTGGATAAATGAAAAGCAGACTTAAATTTGCTAATGGAAATGGTTGTAATATGCTTCATCTGAAGAATGAATCAGGATGGTGTGAATCGTACCGAGAAACTTTTGTATTTTATTTGCTACACGACATTTCCTACGCGTTAACCTGCCAAATGAAATGTTATGAGGATAAATAAATGAGAAGGTGATAAATGTTGTAATAAATTAAATCTTAAATTAACTCAACCAAGGACTAACAACTTGATTAATTATTGATATTGAAACAAGGAGATGAAGGACATTTTTCTGGCTGAGATGTTAAGGAACGAGATATAGCATTTTTGAGATGAATATACGACTTAAATCATGTATCAGGAAATTGACAACAATTTTATCGAGATATAATGTAAAACAGGTTTTACACTCAATTTCCCAATTAAACTCTTTAATGAATGGCAACTCAATCGCATTTGAAACAATGAAGTAAAATATTTATCCCTTTGATTCAGGTTTCCTCTTAGTTTGCAGACACAACGGAGTATCAATTGGTAATACTTGATCTAGTAAATTGCTGTAAATATGTTTTCAGTAGAGATTGAGAGTGGTTAGTGATCAATAAGGTTTAGCATTTTTGATCAATTGGCGATAGAAAGTTATGCGGTTTAAAATTGATCACTTTAATAAAAATCATAATAAAATAATGTGACTATATTGTCCTCTGAAATGTATCCTCAGGAAATACTTTATCTTTTAAGTGTCTGGAATATTTTAATGGTATTTTTTAAATATATAGAACTATCAAGTTGAATTTCCTTAATTGCCAATTTTTAACTTTAGCTAGCGTCTGGAACTCATCATCACTTCTATTCTCCACAACACTCTAATTTCTTACCATATCCTTTACCAACGCCTTTCTGGGCGTCGGCGTCAGGTACACATCTGAGTCAAAGACGACTAACAATAAATCCGGGTCAACTTTCTTCCACGGAAAGTCCTCTGAGAGGTGGTCAAGGTCAACCAAGCCCGGGTATCGGCCCCTCCTACGACTTCCGCCACTACTTGACCCCATCCTCTGGAGGACCCACCGACACCAACACCCTCCTCCTCGACTTCCTCTACGACTACTATGAATACCCACCCTACGGTCATCAAGGTCAGGTAATACCATCCATACCACCAGATTATGGATGGATCTGGCCACCATCCCCTCCGCCTACGATGTCACCCGAGCCTCCTCCCACAACAGAGCCCCCAGTTATTCCGGAACCAGCCTACAAACCCTTTAAACCACATCATCACCATCCTAAGCCAAAGCCCCAAGATAAGGATAAGGACACTACAGATGAGGATTCGACCTCCGCCACGGATGAGGATGACGACGACAAAAAACCCGAGCCACCACAGTCCCTGTTTCAATTCGGATTTTGGAGACCACCCTCAATTTTGCCTAGTGAAGAGTATACCACGAAATTTGCGAGGTTAAAGGCAAAATGGAACAGGCTTCTGGATCGACTGAAAATTCAAGAAGGCTCATCTTCTCGTCCTTCACCTCCGGAGGTCGAAATTGTCAATAGGAGACCGATCAAGGGCAGTGGTTATCCTATTTCGGCATCTTCTACAAACACTAAATTCCAACTGGAACAGCTTCCTGGATGGAATACTCCGCCGTTAAGAAACCCGGGAGGTTATAATCCGGGTCAGAGATATCCTATAATCACAGCCAGACCCACAAGACAACCGGGTTTGAGTAGTGGTGGGACTAATGATGGTAATTATTATGGGTGGGCACAATTACCCGTGAAAAGCCCTGGGATTCATGAGTGGTCTTATCCGTATTATCCTTACAACAAGTATTACAGTAAGAAGTGAGGAAGGCATTTATGCAAAATATGTAAATAATTACAAGTCTCGTAATAAACCTGTAGGAAAGTATGCGACATGTATTTCATTAACATGGAGTAAAAATAAGTAATCTACGTAACAAAGGAAAGAGTTTGGAAATTCAAGCATCAAAGATTTGCTACCAGTTCCCAAAATTTTTAAATTCACACCCACTAGGTTTCTTTTTGGACTTGTCTCCGAAAAGAAGGGCTGAAGGTGTGTCTTCCTCCGCTTTTCTTTTGGGATTAATATATTTCCCGATGCCTTCTTTGTAAACTTTTAACACTTCCGTTTTAACCTTGGCCTTCTTACTTCGGGAGGCTTCCGCCTTTTCTTGGTTCAATCTCTCGGTTTCTTTTCTTCTTTCTGAGGCCAGCTCTTCATCAATTTCCGTGAATGGGTCGACAAATACTGTGGTGGACTGGATTGTAATGTCTTCAATGGGACGATCCTTATTGTCAACTTCAACCTTTTCGAAATTTGATAGGGTATCCAAACCTCCGACAACTTTCCCAAATATTGTGTGCTTTCCATCCAAGTGTTTGCAGGATCGATATGTAATGAAGCTGAAAAAAAGTTAAAAGACAGAATTTATGATTTTGTTGAAAGGAGGAAAGTTAGTCAATCTTACAATTGCGACTTGTTCGTGGCAGGTCCAGAATTCGCCATGGACAATACGCCACGACCTTCGTGATGGAGGTTGGGACGGATCTCATCTTCAAAAGCATCCTTCCCCCATGCACTTTCACCCCCGGTTCCTTTACCAGTAGGATCACCTCCTTGTATCTGAACGCAAAGTTTTTAAACAGTTAAAACTCTGCTTATAATTTTTAAACAATAGTATCTAAAACTAAATTTTACCATGAAATGTCGGATAGATCGATGAAACATTGTTCCATCATAATATCCTCTGCGACAAAGGATGATAAAGTTTTCACAAGTTTTCGGAGTATTATCACAATGGAGTTCGAGGTTCACTTGTCCATGGGTTGTGTTTAAACGAACATATCCTGCGGGATTAGAAATACTTTAGTTATAACTCGCAATCAAACAACAAAGACAATATTAAAAGAACTGACCTTTCTTTTTTATCCGTTCATATCGAACCGAGTCCTCATCCCTAATAGCAGCTTCATGCACGGTCAAAACTGGCATAACCGTGGAAGTAAAACCAGCCGCGACTGCTCCAGTAGAATAATGTGCCTGGAAAGTGGACATTCAATTTCAATTCAAATCTTAAAACCATAAATCTTTCTCTAAACCAATTACTCACAGCATTGACACTATCCGCCTTTGCAATATCTGCCGTTTTTGTCTCTGCTGCCACATAAGTTCTATTCAGTTCTTGAATAGTGTCCCTTGTCTGAGCGTTGGTAGATTTCAGTCGAGCATTTGGGTCGTGAGGGGCTCGAATCAGTTCTGCAATAAAATTACCACATAAGTAATGAGTAACCATTCACTTTAAGCCTCCTTATCAACAAGATAACTGCAACTCACCTTCATCCTCAATCTTCAAATTATTCCGGACATGATGAAACTCCGCAAAGTTAAACTTTTTCAAATTCTTTGGATCCTGAATCGTAATGAGGTCATTTCTCGTAAAAGGTTGATCCGTGAGGAGGTCCTTCCAACTTTTAGGCTTGATATTAAGCTCGTCAACAGCCTATTTGACAACAATACATCAAAACAATGGTCACTCCGTAACAATCAATCATTCTTCAACATACCTCAAACGAAAACACATTTCCCGTGAGTCGATTCGCGACAATGTGGCTGTTGGCGTTGAACGTTTTGAACAAAACGGGACAATGATACTTGTCCTCCACATTTTTGGTAAAGTTTAATTTCACCAATTGTTTGGCGTCCAGCTTTTCTCCCGTTATGGGATTAACTTTATACTTTTTAAGAAACGGGAGAAGAGACAAAAGGTCAAAAATGTTCCCGTGGGCGTCGCAGTAAGGGTTCTCAAACGGTTGCAGGGATAAGGAGCAATGGTCAAAGGGCAACCTGTGAAGTTTGAGTAAAAATTAGAATGATTTCGACTCGAAATTTTCTAAATTAAAGTAATTTTATGGAATTTTGACAACCTTCGAAATTCCGCATTAGCTCCAGAATTGGCTTGTGCAGCTTTCTTTCCTCCGTAAAGAGTCGACCACTCGGTAAAGGTCAAGTATCTAATTGTTGAGAATTAATTATTATATTTAATTAAGTTATGATTAACATTATTTTCAGAAATATAAAATAAACCTTACAATTTGTCCTTTTGATGCTGTTTCTTCCCCATTTTACAAGACTTGTGTTTAGGTCAAAGGTTAAAAATTAAGGGATAAATTTCAAACTTTAACAATGAAACTTTAATTGTATCGAAATTTCGTTAATTATTGTTTTTTAATTGTTTAAAAAAAACATTGTTTGAATTTTGGAGGAACGCGTCTCAACCCAGCCGGACACTTTTGCTAGACTTTGTTGACTCTAAATGCATTTTTCCAATGATTCTTACAACCAGTCTAAATCAGATGAGCATCTCTTCATCACTTGATAAGCGAGACGATAACCTGACATCAATCTTTTAATGGTGTCTAGATCCATTATCCAACTATTACTAGTCCCAAGAATATAGTAGCTATTAGATAGACTCCAGAAACTTAAAGGTTGATGTCAGGCTCTTGTCTCACTTATGATAAGGGACTTATCAAATTCAGGATCCAGTTTCTGACTTTTTAGACTGGATGCAAGTCTCATGGAAAAATGCATTCAGAAAGTCTAGCAAGACTGATAGGTTACAAAGACAATGCATTTATGCAACCCTTTTGAAATCATCTCGAGATTTTTTTTATCCCCTGGAATTTAACCCGGAGGCGAATGCAGTTATGCAGTGTACGCACTTTTATAAAAAATGTCTTGTTACGCATCTTTGAAATAGAAACACATCACTTCGTAGGATTCAACCCTTTCACAAGTTTAAAACTTGTAGTTTTATAGAAACGCATCCAGCCAAATTTACAAGATTTGTGAGATAAACTCTGTAAAATGGGACGAGCAATTTTCATGGCTAGCATGATCCTGGTAAGTAGCTTATCCTGGCGTCTGTGGAGAACTTGTCCTAAAAATTGTTATCAACTTTTCTTTTATAGCTGGCTGTTGTCGTGCATGGCGTGGATTCGACACCAACGCCCATATTCTGGCGTTGGAATTCGACCCCGACCCACGCCTCTACAACCATTGTCAGTCGACCGCATCACCACTACCACGGGGTACGACCGGGACAACCGCAACCTGCAGCAGTGGCTCAACACAATTATTGGCAGGGTCCAGGTCATGTTCATCCCGGGAGTGGGGCGGGTCCGGGTCACCATCATTCCCGGCCTAGACCTCCACTGGTTGGGTAATTGTCTTGATTATCAAGTAATACAGATAAGGTCGAGACTCACAACTTGAGGTTATCTGAATGACCTCTGATTTTACAGGGCTCATCATCACGGAACCGTGAGACACACCCATTTCCGGCAGATAAGGGGTTGAGATGTTTCAAATTCAAGCAAAAATCAGTTTATTACACCGACTTTCTCCAAATATCGTAATTATTCACATTTCAAGGATTGTTATCTGATTAATTGTTACTTTCTAAGCATAATCCTCCTCTTACAATTTGTATGTAATTGACTTTTCCTCTCCAATTGGAAATAAATGTCACTAATTTTTTTTACATAAAAGGAACAGTAACAATTAACCAAGTTCTGTCTAACAATCATTTTGTAACAAATTACTAGAAACATTTGTAGGCAGCCATCATAATTAGCACGGCATCAAAAGAAACTCCGTAATAAGGCAAATTTAATGGCACTTAAAAAAATTAAGAAACATTTTA
>JAAXNX010003549.1:0-10464 GCA_036491905.1 Folsomia manolachei
ACGGTCAAATGCATACGGTCAAAACACCTACAATGTTGCATTGTACCAATCTGTAGATTACCTGACCTTGACCTTGACCTTTCATCGTTGCATTTAGTTGTATCTGACTGATAACTTGCCAGTCAGTATAACCATGTCAGTCATTTATGTCTACATAGTATAATGCAGATTTCGATTATCTTATACGCCGGATGGAAGCCTGCTGCAATTAAGCCGAAGACAGACATGGCGCCTGTATTTTACATCAATTTTTTTACACCGAAAAAGCTCACACTCCACATACTAAATCCCGATTAGCAGCTTACGATAGGATCTATGTGCGAATTAATAATAATTTGATTATATTCAAATGCATGAAGTTTTGATGAGTGCATGCATGCATGCAATTTTGACAAATTGGCTTTCTTCCTTGCCTGGGTTTTGTTCTCATCTATTTTAGGCTGCTAAATTGCTTGTAATAAACACAAAATTAATTTGATCTCAAAATGGAAAAGTAAGTTAAATCAACATAATACAATCATCATAGAGTAGAGAGACTAAATAGTGGATCACTTTGGTTTTGGGCCTGAAAAGGGTCAAAGGACAAATCTAGAAATCTGATTTTTTTACAGAACAATGTAGTACTATCTGCCTAGTGATCCACTATTTAGTCTCTCTACTCTAACATGATGTGCACAAACATTTCAATTTTAAAATTGTCCTTAAAATTTTATAGTCTTGGAGAGCTCTTAGGCGCAGCCGGAGGGATATCTTTTTGGCGATTATTATTTGCATCCGGCAAGCGATAAGGTCATGCATTGACCAATGCTGTGAAGCCATTTGCGGTTGCGATACCGTTCTGGAACTTCTTAGTAGCAAATTAATAAATCGTGACATTGATCATATCTCAAATATCTTGTCTTATTTTAATTTTCTTTAAAAAACATTTCAACCACAATAAAATCTCACCCATGCAGTCAATGCTTGGTCAGAATATAAAACTCACAACAATTTTCATATCACAAATCATAAATCAATTAAGCGAACGGATCATCCCCGAGATATTCATCATCTTCCTCCTTATAGGACACCTTAACCTCCTTCTTATCTTCCCGTTTGGACTCGCTAATCGTAAAAAGGCCCGCTTCAAGTCCACTCCTCTTGTTTGGCGAACTGCCCGGATCCCTGCTCTCGGGTATCAGCTGAATGTTCTTCTTGTCTTCAATCAACCCAAATTTTGCAAATGTCTCCTTCATATCCCTCAAATCCGTGGATGAAGTCTCCCTCTGGGACGCCAGTACTTTTTGCTCGGCCCGATATTTTTTCCGTTCCGATTTACTAAGTCCTCTAGGTTGATAAAGACTTCCGTCAATTTTCATTCTTTCCTCCGGATCATAAGCTGCCTCGTATCCGGATTTTGCATCACTTTCCCAATCCTCCGCAGCCTCACCCCAAGCGGAAAATGGGGCTGGTGGGGGTGGCACCGGGTATTTTTGAGGTTTACCCCAAACTATCTTGGGTTTGGGTTGGGCCCGCAGTTCTCTCTCTTGCGCTTGGCGACGGGCCTCCTCTTCGGCGAGAGTTCGCTTAAATTCAGCTAAAATACAAATAAATACAAATTAAAGGATTCATTTTACTAGAAAATTATTGGGTCAAAATATTACGGTCACTTACCACTCTGGTGATATAGCAGAGTACCAATTACTGCGTGTGCATCTTGACATTTTGACTCGTGCAGTTTTATCTCAGGTCCGGGAACAACGTGTTTATCATTAAAGCGACAGTTTCTCATGTCCATACTCTTGCCGAGTCTTTGGCAATTCTTCTCATATTCCTTGCGACACTTGGTGAGGTGGACGCCGAGACGGAGATTCCTATTGGGCAAAGGATAACAATTTAGTGATAATCTCGTAATCATTACATTCCTTGATAACCAAATAACGTACGTGATAGTGTGAGCTTCATTATATGGACAAATAACCATAACTTCGTCCTCTGCCGGAATAAAATCTCCTAGTATTGTGGCCATGATTAAAGGTTTTAAATCGAAATTTGACTACTTTGATAAAATTAAGTTTTAAGTCTCAATAAAATAACTTATTTAAAAATATGCATTAATATTCTGATAAGTAATATCTGCACTTGTCCATGAAAGCCTCAATGTGAGACAATTTTGTGTAAAAATTTAAAAAATATAGGATAAAATAAATTCATAAAATTTAGACAGATTGAAGAATTGCTGCCTGCAAATGAGTTTTAGATTAAAACTGAATTGAACCGGTGTCTATTTCATTACGTGTTCAAAAGACTCGGTTTACTTCGGCTAGTCAAAGGAAAAACATTTGGAATTTTGTCTTTGTTGCATAATGTCATGACTCATGAGTGAATGAAATGCGTATATAGCATTAAAATGTTATTTTCTGTAATTTTTGTTGCGTTTATTTCAAATTTGAATACAAGACATTGGTTAATCTTGAGTAAGAAAAAGAATGTATTTATCTACGTCTGGATATAAGTAGTACAAAAATGTTGACTTCATCCTTCCTTCACTTTGGGAGTTGATACTGTCCGGCAGAATAAACTAGCAGATTTTGTGACACTTTGTCATCCAAAAAGTCTTGAAGCTCTTCCAAAGAGCATGACACAGTTGCAAAGAGTTTTAACATTGAATGTATTCGAGCTAGGGGGAGGGACTCCAAATTTGTAAGCATGGCTTCAATATAAGACCAAAATACTTGAAGTTCTGTGGCACGTTGGGAACTGGTGGAAGCCATGGGAGAGTCTGTGTCCCCTTCTTCCAAGTATTTGTTTGGGATAACTCCAGTCGCTTTGGAGGAGTCCTGAATGGCGTCGGCAAGTGCATAATTTCCTTGGCCGGTGTGAATTATCATTCCCTGGAAGTAGAGTTTTGGTTAGAAACCAATTTGTATGAATAACTTTTTAAAGGATTTGAATTTATTTTTTTGCAGCATACCTTTGATACCCAAAATCCGATACGACTACTGATGTATGAGCTACTCATTCCGGTAACTTTCGCAAGCTCGTCCAGTGACCATTTTTCTAAAACAATCAAAGAATAAATAGTGAGCACAGAACTTTGAAAAAATGTGGAACTGGTCAAAAATAATCCAGCTCACCTTGTTCTTGAAAGTGCCAAATGATTGTTGCTTGAATGGGCGAAACGGAAAAGCTCGCTTTAACTCCACCATGTTCAATTTCTAATTTGACCGTTCCAATATGTTTCTGCCATTCCAGGGTCCGGTTTCCCTTTATCATTTCAAAAGCTTTCGTGTATTTTTCTAAAGCTTCTGTCACAGGAGCCGGAAGTATAATATCTTCTTGCTTGAGACTTGGCCAGAATTGAGCGGAAACAATCAGAGCAGATACTTGCATTTGCTGGAAGAAAAAAACGGATTTAGTAGTAATTTTCTTACAACTATAGTTTAACAATGAAAGCATAAATATACCTCATTTGCTAAAACAGCACCTTCGTCTTCGTAAAACCGGGTATTCAGTCTTTGAGAATCACTAACATCTTTTAACATAACTTCACACTTTTGTAGGTCAGCTTCACCAAACCTGCATGATGATAAGTATGAACATTAACTTGTTTCACAAACGATATCAATATCATTTCCGTTTCAAAGAAAACGCATACCTCAGTTTCAAAAGTTCCAAACATTTAATTTCACGTGTAATGGACCCTGGTTTTGGCATTCGCAAAAGCCGATCGGCTAAAAGAGCCCTGTACTCGTCAATAAATACGGTCTTGGAACCATAAATAGAGACCATGGCTTCAATAAGGTCGGACTTTCGAAGATTATGCTTATCCTTTGGAACGTCAATTGGATCTAAATATTAGTAAAAAAAATTAAATTGGGACAACAGACAAAAATTGTGATCCAATAATTTACCAGGGTTCCACAGCATGTAATTCTGTAGAGTTAATTTAGAAGTCTTATCAGGATTTGTGGGATTCCTTGCAAGTTCCTCAGACAATTCTCCAGCTTCTTCAGTAAGGCTTATAAGAATGACACGAACTGTTTCTTCCCTACGTTTCAAGTACTCTCTGCAAATAACATCATACAAAAAATTTAAAAAAGCTATGCCTTCCGTTAATCAAAATGCAAGAATTATTATACCCACCGAACAGGAGGAGTAACCAACTGAACTAAAATCCCGGTTGGATCCACATATTTTAGAGCTCTTACAGTTGCAATATAAGCTTCCAAAACTTCACTCGTGTTGACTCCAGCATTTAACAAGCGGCGTTCCAATGAAGATTTTAAATTTGTAACAAGAACGTTTCGTAAGTTTACTTCTTTCATACAAATCCTCAAATCATCCAGCAAAGGTTTAGATTCAGGAAATTCTATTACCATAAAAATTTCATATATTAGTGAGTTAAAGTTAAACAAGCCACGGATTCAATATCACAATCATTACTTTCTTACCAATAATAACAGCGAATAAATCATTAATCAAAGCAGTTCCATACTGCTCCATCAACATTACGGTCACTTCCTTGTCAAAATCTGACGGAGGATTGTCTATCAGTTGTCCTTTGGTTTCTCGCGTGTATATAGTAGTATACCAAGCCCGTGAGCATTCGGTCAGCCACTGTTAAAATACAAAAATATTATCAATGAGCATGAAATTGATGAAACAATGACTCTGTACAAATCCTTCGCCAGCTTACGTACATCTTGCAGATGAACAATATTTGACGCATCAACCTTCTCCGTCCCAATATCTGCAATCTTTGTCTTTATCTCTCTCTTTATCACGGTAAACAGTCTGGGCCCCGTTATCTCATACAGTAAATCCAAACCATGAATTGCCCTACAAATAAATAAACACTTTGCTTAAATCCCCTTCCTCAAACCCAAACACCTAAAAGTTTTACGCTAAAATTTACCCATTCGCATTTTGAAACCCTTCCGAAATAGCTTCACAATTACATGGCGCCTCATCACACCACTCACAATGTTTACTAGCTCCACTTCCACAAGCTTTATTTTTATTGTTATAATTTCCCATTAAAGCACGGAGCCCGAAGTAGTAAAACTTTTCGAATATCTCATCCAACTCCGCGTCTTTAAAGACCATCTGCTTCTGGCAGGCCCACAATATGCCGGTCATCAATCCCTTCAAATAACACAAAGCATACATAACATTCCCAGCGTGATATAATCCTGGATCTGGATTCTCTTCGCCACAAGTTATATAATCCAGGGGATCCACTCGACCTTGACATCTTCTCATAAAACTTGTAGCAACATTTATCACAGGCTCGTGAACCAGCTCAATCCATGCTCGACCCTTGATGTGAGTTTGATCCAATTTCTTGGTTAGAGTAAACTTATCATGGAGACCCGTCCAGAAAAGGGTTGTAGCCTCGTTCCGTATCCAAAGGAGAATTGCTTCAAATTCCAGTGTCGGTATAGGTTTGTTTATCTGGATAAGATAAGGAAATAATGTTAAATATCCGCAATTTGCATACTTCTTTCGGGAATCTATTTAAAAAACACTCCACATTACTTACACCCGAGCCCTTCTTAACCAAGTCAATGTTCTGGAAAGCCTCCAAAAGTTGGACGGAATTTCCTTGAAGTCGTAGCCCACTATTAGGTCCAGACGGCTTGAGATAAGTGTCGCCCTGGAATTGAGCCGGTTTTTGAGGCAATGGCGACGTCGACATGGCCGAAGTGCCTGCTCCAGCCCTAAATTCTTCCTCCTCGGCTGGAGTAGGAAGTCGAAATGGAATAAATGGACGGCCACGTTTCTTGGTTGGAGACGACACCATCAAATGGCTCATCGGGGTGATGACATTTGTTCTTAGAATTGTCCCAGGTTCTTGTTCCCAACTCCTCGAACTTCCAGAAAGAGAAGATTCCGGTTTGGACTTTATCCCACTCATTGTCAAAGGAAACATGAAGAGGGGACCCGGACGTTCCTTGTTATCCATGGATTTTGACATTGTTGTGGGCTCCAAAATTTGGATCAACAAAACTGAATTGTTGTAGAATTCTTCGTTTTTAGATAGAGATGAACTACGCAGCTACCTCAACAAGGTTGATAAGACATAACTTATCAGTAATCGGTGTCAATGTATGCAAACAAAAAATTAATTAGTAATTAACCAAAATAACTAAAGTTAAACAATTTACTGTGCAAGAGAAAAGTAGATCCAATCCATGCACCCGGCTGCCCAGATCAAAAGTCGAGTTCCACCAGGGAAATGAGAGATTTCTCAAAATGTAGCTCAAGTTATCGTCGATAAGTCTTAACTTACTTCAATCAGTAATTTAACGGCAAAATTGACAAGATTAATGACATCTACAAATCTGAGTTATTCTGAAATATTTATGTTTTATTAATCTGGCAGTAATAGAATATTTGCAAAATATAGATTTACTCGGAATTTAAGCTTTGCAAGTAGTTTTGAGAAAAAGTTACGATTTACAAGTTATGATTGTTATGATTGTCTATAAAACATTTAACTCCGGTAAAGGATAGATTATCAGTTCTGGAAGTGGACGCTTTGTCTTACTCGCCTCGGAATGCTTCTCCAATCTTGACGGATTTCCTTAAGAACAGCTTTCGACACTTTATCAATATTTGGAGCATCCAGTGGATAAAAATGCCCAAAATTGAGAGGAAGGTGGGCGATTGAACGACATGGATTGGAGCCGATCCACCGGTATTTTCTACCTATTAATATTGATACACATTCATCTAACGGTTTATTAGAATACTCTGCGGGGACATATCTTTCCAGACGGCCTGATATTGCTAGCAATTCTATAATTTCCCTGGGGTCACCCTGGTCAAACAAATTTTCTTTAGTAATTGCATACAAATGGTAGGCAAATATTTTTATATTCACTCACTACGGAACCTTTAACGTTATAACCCTCAATGATTGTCTTAACTTGTGCAGCCTCCTGTTGAAGAAGCTTCATGGGTTTTGTTGCTTGGCCAAGAATTGTTGCCAGAGTCCAAAGGACCACTTTTCTTCCAGCATTGTTCAATCTCTGGGCATTAAAGAACATATTAGTGATACAAGTAATAGGTTGTACATTAGATTTGTGACACACCTCGACCTCGAGAAGGATTTCTAGGAAGGTATGATATAAATTAAAGTTCCCAATCCTATGTCCAGAGGAGAATGAATCCACTAAGTTTCCCACCAGGTTGTGGCATTGGACCGGATTTCCACCGAATCTGGGGTGTTGGAGTTCCCGTCGAAAAAGGCGAAATTTTGAGAGCCAGTCAATCTGGGTCGTCATATAAGTATTAAAGGCATTCTCATCTTCCGGATCAGAAAATAATTCCAAAATTTCCTCGTCCGGAGTTGGTAAAAGAATGGGATGAGGTTTAGGAAGCGGTTTAGGAGGTTGAATAGTCGTATTCACTGGTGCCGGATTACGGGGTGGGGCTCGATATACAGGACTGGATTGCTGTTTAGGACCTTCAGAAGGTGTCAATCTTGTGCCAATACATTTCCTTCTCAGTTCCACCAAAACTTTACGTTGTGATTCCGCAATGTGCCACGAGTTCTTCCTGGTCTGTAAATTAAGAACATTGAGGACATTGATTAGTATAACGGCGGACGAATGTATGGTCAAATGACCGGACACCATATAATGTAACTTTTTACAAAATCAACCATCTTTTCTTTAAGTAAATTACAGTTTAATTTACCTCCTTCACTGTTTTGGTAAAGAGTCGGACATAATTTGCACCCAAAATGTCGGCTTCTCGAATGCTCAGCAGCCCAAGACTGGGAAATTGGTCGTGGGGTTGTAATTCTTGAAATAAGTGAACAAATATCATGAGTAGCTTTACCGGTGTGCCATACGGATCCTAACGAAATAAACGAAATATCGAATGTTTCTGAGTTCTGGACTTGTGCAAATCGATAGTTCATGATACTAATTCTTACCACAGGCTGCTTTCCCTGAACATACAAGAGACCATTTAGAAATTCAAATGCACTCATTGTATCCCAATTGCATAGGATGACACGTAACACGATACCTGTCACCTTTTTCAGATTATATTCACATGACAGACTTCCCATCGATACCTCTTTCGACATGAACAACGCCGTACAGAAGTCGGAGAAAGCTTGTTTTCGTCGATTTTCTCCATGAGTAATGTGAGTGAGATTCTGAAAAAATTAATTTTGTGTAGGTAGGACATTAATGATTGTAATTAATGATTTGTTTGAAATTCCAAATATTTACAGTTTGAGTTTCAGAATATTCCAATTCACCAATATGCTCTGTTTTGGAAATGTTTGGATATAGTAGTTGACGGTTTTGGTGATGCATTCTAAGTTATTTAGTTTCAGTCAGAGCAGTTTAGTTTAGTTTAAATTAATAACTCAACTTACTTTTCGAGACAAATTAAATTTATTAATGCTAGACATAGCCTATACCATATAGGGCGAAGACGTTTTACACGGGATGTAGAAATACTGGATAAACGTTACTTAGATGGATTCAAACAACTGATCCAAATTTTGGGAAAGGGATGGAAATGGAAAACTGTAGCAATAAGGGTAAATGAGTCAAGTCATGTCATAATAAAAGAGATGAATCCTGGCTTTGTGAAGAGCAATAAAAATTTGGAATCCTCGACCTTTTCCTTGTAAAAGTTTTCCTTACACAAACAAAAAGACAAACTTGGGACACTTAAAAGGAGATGCCTGGTGAGCAAGGTTGCGTATATTAAGATCAGTAATAGAAATTTCGTAATGTTTTCATGATGAAGGTCACCAGGCAAGACAAGACACTTACTAATACTCTAAATGCAAACTCGAGCATTACGCTTTCAGAAAACATTCTCAGAGGTTTCTCTGAAAATTGTATCTTTTTTCTTAGTTTCCAGTCGGTAAGTTTAATGCTGTTTGCAAGTATTAATTTCAGAACAAAATTAGTGTCAGAGTCAATTACAGGTCTGGAGACATATTGGTCTATTTCTATTATTTGAAGTCAGCGATGAACTAAAATTTCAAGATTGAAATGGCAAACACAAAATTATATTTTAATGAAGTCATTTATTTCAACAAAAAATTAATTCATTATCAAATTGAATTTACCAAATTGTACAATTTAAATTCATTTTGTACTAAGTTACTATTTAATTTTATTTAATATTTCCTAACTATTTATTGCAATGCGCAAACCGAAGCAAATCTCTATTTATGAATAACAAATTCAACTGCAATATAATTTCTGTGGCCAATTCTGGATCGCTCAAATTCACTAATAATTAACTCACTAATCCTCTTCATTCACATTAATAATCTCCTTTCTAATCTGCTCAGTCTTCATTTTGCGTCCAGTACCCGGCTCATTTCCCAATCTGATTGAAGCCGTCCAGAAAGAAGCAAATGAAGCCGCACTGGTGGACTGAGAACTGTTTCCACCCACATCCCCAGAAGAAGCACTGCCAAAAGGATGGACAACCCGCTTCAATTCGTCCACGTAGCATTGTGCAATTTGTGTTAGGAAAGGTGCTAAGAAGGCATTCCTTCGTCCCATCCGGTTAACCTTGAGATCCGTCGCCATCCTCTGAAGGAAAGTAAGGGTTGCAGCGAGAGAATCGATGCGAGATATATCACCCCCAGTCAGACCAACTTCTCCTAAAGCTTCACGATGATCTTGGACTTGTTTTTGAGTGGAAGGTGGTTCGGGTGATGACGAAATTTCTACATCCACATCCTCGTCATCCTCTTCAAAGATGTCAGGGTTGATCACAAATTGTGGAAGGGATGAACTCACTGTTTCCGGAAAACCTTCATTCCGATTCCCACTAAAATGCGGCTGAGGATTGATCTCATTTTCTTCTGCATGAACTGGATGGACCCTACTCACTTCGGCATGACCTGTCACGTGTCCCAGTTCATCATCAGTGCCACACCCTTCCTGCGCCATTTGTGTCAAAACGTCGGCAACAGCATCCGGCGTTAGTAGATTGGGAAGAATGAGTCGATTTTGAATCAGTTCATCAAGTTCTTGAAAAATTGGACGAGAATCCTGCTCACAAAGGGTCGATCCAACGTTACTTGTTGCCAGCAAGGGTTGAGCCACGTTTGCAATTGGAGCATTGTTGGCAGAATTGTCAATCGAGGTTAATAGTAGTGCTCCAGCTCCTGACTGTGGTGTTCCGTGCTGAACTACGTCTGAAGAAGCAACTTGTCCCGATTGTTGTAGAGCATCTCGTGGACAAAGGACAGGAGGTGGAGTCTCCGGAGCATTATCAAGCCACGGGGTAAAAAACTTCCTCCGCGGTCCTTGTACCATCGGGATTGATTCGGATACTGGGAGGGCTGCATGAATTTAAAACACATTAACGTTTCTTCCAAATATCAACCACGGTTAGATAACCTTGACTAAATATTTATATAAAAGTATTATTCTTACTATTGAATTGGCCACTGGTGACTGGAGTGAGCAAACTTTGAAGCGTCCT
>JAAXNX010003551.1:0-10459 GCA_036491905.1 Folsomia manolachei
TGTTAAGTTTTGCTATGATTGTTAATATATTATGGTATTACCGTCACAAGGGACTCTACAAAGCGTTCAAAAAGCTGTTGCTCAACATCTCGCAGACTTCCGAATTGTTCTCGTAATTTTTCCATCCAGTTGTTAAAAATTTCTCGCATCGAACGGTCCAATAAGTCGTTTACATCCTGGGCATAAAGTCTGTTATTTAAAAATTGATTTCTTCGAGAATTTTAGTGCGAAATGCTTTCTGACCTCATACTGCTCATTAACTTCGACTTCCGTATTGATCAGAGTTTCCCAAACAGTGTGCAACTTTTTAACGTATTCCAAAACCATGCTATTCAATTGATTCTCGTACTCTTCAAATTCTTCCGGAAGTTCGCCAATGAGACCGTGCAACAACCTTTTCTCCGCGTCATCCTTCAGGTTTACCAGAATCAGGATGTCCTTCACAGTGGCAGTTCCATATTCTACGAATTCTTCTGTAATACTGAAGAAAGACAAAAAATTAAGAAATTTTGCTGGCATATTATGTAACAAATGTTTAATGCATACGCATTCCCAGCTTTCTGAATTTTCTCCATCTCCTCTCCTGTTGCAATGTCGTATGCTCTCTGCTCATTTTGTCGGAGCTCATAAAATTGCATCCCGGTATCAAAAATGTGTCCGGTTTTATTGCGAAAAAGTTCCTTGTATCTAATTACATAAATTATATAAATATTCAATTTATGCTTCAGTTTTAGTTGAGCATTTGATCTGAATGCAGAACCCTAATTTCCAGAACACTTCAGAAAACGTATAACAAGTTGCTGCCCTTGTTTCAAGTTTCCTCTATATAATGCAATTGTGTGCCTGCCTAATCCAAATTTTGTCGCAACTATCAAGATATTGGATTCTAGGAACGTCTCCTTTTTTGTCTAACAATAAGTCATTGTGGCATCAAGATCAAAAAGTAACAATTTCATAACCCTGAAATGAAATAAGGTCACAGTGGCCGCCACTGGATACTTCTCCATTCGCAGTCCCAGACGGGCACGCATCCCAATAAATATATAATATTCAAAGCTCGTATGTCGTCATAAGCCAGTCCATATTACACGTCGTCCTTTTATGTTATACAAGCCTCAGTCCGAGAAACATCATATATTTACTAGTTGCAGAGAAAGTGCAATTCCAGCTTTCTCTTTGAATTCCTTTTTGCTTGCGATGCGGGTTATCGTGCTACGCATACCACATCTGTCAGTATGCTGGCTACAATTTTATTCTTGACAGAAACAATATTTGAATAAATAAATGATGCCAACAACTCGTCCAACTCACACAATTTGGATGTCGTCCGTATCACTAAGTTGCAGAATGGAATTCCCTTCGGTATCATTTTCGTAGAGGGTAGCCCAAAATTTGTCTTCTTCAAATCCATCCACGAATGCATCCTTATGTACTTGTTGGACCTTGGATTTGTAATGCGCAGTAAATTATTTAGTGGCATGTAGAAGAAAATAGAATTACACAGTTTATGCATTTAAATGTCTAACAAACACTTTTGGGAAATATCTTATCCAGTCTGAAGAGAACTTACATTTTCATCTGCTTCAACGACAGATGCCCGTCTAATTAGTTTGTCATCGGTTGTCGACATTCGCTCGGATTGAGCTCTGAAATCGCAAAAAATGGTAAACTTCGTTAAAACTTCTGTTACTATTTTAGTACACTTGTTCTTAAGTACAATGTACTTGTATTTCGCAGTAGCAACTTCTCGCTCCCCACTTGGGATAGCTTTGTAATCCACCATTGTCAATTGTGGCACAAAAGCGATGAGATATGGCATGAAACTGGGATTTTTAGACATTGGATTCCCCTGAAAACTTGCGGACCTAAGGCGAACAAATTGTCGAAGATATTTTACCTACGTAAAAAACCATTTCAGATTAAACTTTAAAAAACAAATGAGCACACGAAAAATTTTGAAATTCAACTCACATTTTCATATCGGTCCAACTTGTTACTGGAAATGTGAAAAATCTCCAGGCGAAGTAAATCATCCATATTTTCCAATTTTGTAATAAAATTCCGATGAAGATCCAACACCTCAATTTTTCTCAAGTTGTTCAAATTCTCAATTCTGTGAATGCAATTGAACGATAGATCCAACCACACGAGGTTTACGAGAGTATCCAAGTTTTCAATTTTTTGAATGACATTATTGCACAGTTGAAGTTTTGTTAGTGCCGTGAGATTTGTCAAGTTGTCTATAATGGAAATTGCTGGATAAGAGAAAAAGAAGTAGGATTCAGGAATAAAATCAGTTCAAAATTAAAAGGCCACTCATATTGCATCATTAATTTACATTTGTACTCCAACTTCAAATGGGTGACAGTCTGAATGTCAAGCCGTACCATGCGGGCAAACTGGAGCAAAAACAAAGAATCTCTGCAGATTAATACGTGTTTTATAAGCCTCTAATGAGACCGGCTTCATTGTGCAACTCGTTAGCACTTGCCAAACAAAAAACGAGTTTGCAGAAATACTCTTACTGCATCATGATTGGTTTATGAATGACGTTCACACAAACTTTTTGGCAGTGATGCATGAAAGTTAATTACTTTGTCGGAAGAAGTGTGATGATCAAATTAATTAGTGACAGGTAACGCAAAGTTTTTCCATATATACGAGTAGAGCAAGTAAATCCTTCATACCTTGCCCTCGTCTCCACGAGGTAATTGTTCATTGAGAGAATCAAAGATGAGCTTTTCCGTTATGGGCAACTTTTCGTATTCAACGGGTTCCTCCGTGTAGGAGTAGTCATCCCGTTCAAATTCCGTTTCCACACATTTCACCATGATGCCAAATTAATCCGGGTTATTAATCGGGTTACAGTGCTTCTTGATTATCTTGTCAATAAGAGAAAGTCAGACAGCATTTGAGTTGATTGTATCTATAAGGAATCGAGATGAAGGGGTTATTTAATGCGAAATGTATTAAGGAAATAAAGAATTGAAGAGTAGAGCTTACAAGTGCAGTTACGCAAACTGCAATTTACCGCTTATGGAGGGTATGTTTTATATAAGTATGCATACAAACACATGCATGGCTTGTCTAGAAATAGAAATCCAGGCAAGGATCAAAAGATTTGAAATGATTGATCAATAAAAGTCGTCCTAGAAATGTGGATGAATAAGCTCCCATTAGAGTTTCTCTTTGTAAAATGCTAATCATACGTCTACTCTGGATTCAGGCACAAACAAATGTGTTATAACGTAATTTACTTTTTTCTGCACCGAGAAACTAACAAGAAGTACAGTTTTGATTTGTTATTCCCCACTTTATGAATAATATGCCAATCAATGACATTAATAAAGTGGTCATTCGGGAAACAAATGTCAATCATGAAATAATTCAACTTTTCATAAAGTTACGGTTTGCATTTTTGCATATTATTATGTAACTGAATCGCAATGTGTTGTGCTTGCACATTGTAAACTGGACCTGTCCCAAAGTTTAATAAACAAAAAAACTTACCAAACCTATAAACCTTTTGCAAATGATTATTTTGCCTGTAGTTTGTCAAAGATAAAGTCAATAATGCACAAGTTACTTACCTAAAACCACTAAACTCAGGTCAAAATCGTGACCAACCACCAGTTTCAGTTTGCATTATGCATACCACCCGATGTTTTGATATCACAAGAAAACCGCTTGCTTACTGCTTCTGACAGTTTACGTAAAGATTAGCGGATGACAGGTATTAGGAAGTGATTTCAATATATTTACAAACCCACAAAATTCTTAACCAAACCAATCTCCCATGTTTTCAAAGTCATTCAAAGACAAAGTGATCAGTTTGGAGGCATCACCTCAAATTCCAAAAACGTCTAACAAAAATATTATTAAAAATTAAAATAAAAAATGCATCTATTCACCATGTCCCGTCTACTTCTGACAATGGCACTGGTGCAAGTTGTCCTCACTTGTTCGGACAAACCCAGACTATTTTTCCATCAGCGGACATCCGTTTCCGAGCTGGACACTTTGACCGAACCAAAAAAATCTCTTGTAAGCTTAAGTGACGTAAGTCGAGAATTTCTTACTTGCCGAGCCTCTCAAAACGTGGAATGGATTTATGAAGGAAATGGGGTATGTGTGAATTAATGATAATAAAATGTAACTAGACAATCTCTTCTAAATCTTTTCTTCTAAATCTTCAGGAACCTTCAAAAATTCAGGAATCCTCCTCCATTCAAATAAAAACTGAGGACGGTTCCAACCAGTATTGCATGACCTCCCGAATTTCAATCTATCCCAAACAGTCCGACACCGATTTGGCGAAACATAGTGGAAAATATACTTGTCAAGAAATTGGCAACAGCTCTAACTCCGCGGCAGTACACGTCTTTGTCGGAAGTGAGTTTGTTGCATTTTATCATCAAAGATTAATACAATGTAAAAATGCTCTCAATCCATCATCATTTTTTCTTTGTTCTTCATTTTCTTTCAGGAAGAAATGCACCAGCTTTTCTTCAAAGTCGGAAAACAGTTACTCTTTCCCTGGGCAGAGAAAATTTGACAGATTCATCATTTTTTGTACCATGTTCCACATCTACTCCATTCCTTAATGTTTCCTTGCTCCGCAGACCTGCTGGTGCATCTCATAACGCCAGGTTTAAGGTAGGTAGAGGGTGATAAAGCCCAAAAATAAATCACGTCTTAACTTCACTCCTGTTTGAACAAGACATTCATTTAGGTAAATAATAACCACATGCCAGAAGCAATGTACTACCACAAACAATATTTCATAGGCTTCAGTGCATGTTTAGTGAAATGAGCATTTTCCAGTATACCACAAATATATGTGGTTTAATAATGCAAAATGTTTGCTGTAAACTGCAACAAGTGCTTTCCATTATTTACGTAATTTCTCCGGAACAATGACTACTTTCCCACTTTTCTACCTCATACCCCAAGGAACCCCCTAGGACCTTGAATTTTCTCTTGTTCATCATAAATTATTCCAAACGCTAAATTGTCATAAATCTTACTCCATTACCTAACAGTTACTATCCTCATCCACAAGTGGATCCGATGCACCACAACCTCTTCAGAGTGGAGACCAAAGTGGAGAAAGTTCGTTTGAAGTAATATTTGATCCTCGTTCCGGTTTTAAAGTCAAGCTCCTCCAATCTTTTCAACAAAATTTATCTTCATTTTANGCTCCTCCAATCTTTTCAACAAAATTTATCTTCATTTTATGGAGATTATAAGTGTGTCGGAAAAATTACAAGAGAATCCTTTTCATCCTCCGCTGGAACATTGGGAAGCAGGAAGCAATCTAATGAAAATGGGGGCGAGGATTTTGTTATTTACAGCTTAGTACCTGCTCCGAGTAAGTGGTTAAATTTTTATTTTATGCCTAGTAATGTATGAATGGTATGTCAAAAAATTTGGGGGTTGTATAGTAACTGGGTTTTAGTATGTGATTGTGTCGTGGATTAGTTTTCCAATTTGGCAGTTATCCCTTGTTTCCAACTCGGAGAAGATATAACGAGTGTTCCTTGGTTGTTCCATTGCAAAATTGAAAAGGTTAGGGTCACATTGCAAATTATTTCTGAGTTATCATTGAGACGTGGAATTTCCAAGAACATGCTCAGATTTTCAGAAAAAAAAATCTTAGCAAAAACATCACAAAAGTACGCTTGAATAGCTCATGATTTGTAAACATCTTATTTGAAACGACAACGAAAATATGCCAGTTCATGACATTTTACTCTGTAACAAGAATCCTGACAAAGACACCGCCTCCAATCATAAGTCGTGTACAAATTTAGGTTTGCGATCCAAATAGAGATTATGACATCAAAATTGCATGCATACAGCCATACCTCACGAAATACTAGAAATTTTTAAAGCCATGCCAAGAAAACAATCCAACTGATTACATTTTTAAAACTTTTCTCATCTCCACAGCATTCCGAGCATATCCTCCTGAATCCACCGTGTTTACCTCAACCATTCTCAACTTTACCTGTGAATCCAGTGAGGAGTCCGTGATACTGAAGGAGGTGAAAGTTCGGTCCAATCCGAATTCCGATTATTCTGATCCCTACTCCTACGATGATACCGAGGATAATGAGGATGTCAGCTCCAATTCGGTCGAAGACATTTTGGAAACTGTGGAAAAAAATGAGAACAAACTTCATGTCGCCAACTATTTTGAAGCTAATCCAACACCGGGCTCGTACGGAGAATTTCAATGTCTGGCCGAAAAAGATAAAAGAATCCTCCATTCATGGCAGTACCGGGTTTTGGGTGAGTTATGGAGTTTTGGTTATGTGTCGAAATCTACTAAATTATATTTGCATGCATGCCATAAAATCCAGGGGAATGTTCTCCGACACATTTTGGTTTATATGAATTTTGATTGCTAATATGCTATGGATAATAAACTAATTAAGCTAAGTACACTAGGTAGCACAGTAATATGTTCGATATTGATGCCTGACTAGATGATAAGATAGGAAGGACAAGAAGTAATTTTCTACAAAGACTATTTCAACATTTCTATGAAACATTTTTAGTTTGATTAAATGACTTACTTAGTCCTGCCGAAAGGCTTACTAATAAATAAAACAAGTCAACAATCCTCTGAGCGAGTAGAAAGCAATGTTTGAATATGTAAAAGACCTCAAAAAAAATGAATGGTCCAAATGTCAATAAGGTTTTTAATTTGAGAATTTCAATATAAGTTCGGAAAAGATCATCATATCATCACTATTAAACTCATAGACAAGTACTTTAAATGGATGTAGCTCGTTGATTAAACTTTATGACACGATTTTAAATCCTTATTGAAATTTTGTACTATTCTTGAACGCTATTAGTTTTTTAAAAAGTCGTTGTAAATTGCATGACTTACAATCACGCTATAAACTTGGTAAAATGCATTCAATTGGTTGGTTACTAACCAATGGTTAGTTTGCGCTTTATCTCAGAATCTGCGATTAAACGACACCATTTCCAAATAGTTTAGTTGCAAATTGGCAAAAATGAAGATATTTATTAAATTTTTCTTCATACTTTGAGTTTTTAAAGTTTGCAGTGATAAAATACCAAATCTTGTATGTTTTTGCAAAGGTGCACATTTTATGGGCCTTGGTTTTCATGCTTGGCTGAAGTATTTTAGCGTGGTGAAAGCTGCAATTGACTTCAAATTAGTTCCACAAACTTTTTTGGAATAAATTGACATTTGATGGAACTTCTTTTACTTGTGAATTCCCCAATTTTTCAAAATTCTCCCAACCGATGCACAAGTTTTGATTCAAAACTTTTTAATTTAATTCTTGTTTATTCACAGGGAAAAAAGAGGAAAAATTGAGCGGAATAAAGTTTAACAAACGCGAGGGATCATTTTCATGCCGATCCAAATCTGGGATTCCAGGAAGACTTTCTTTTGTAAGTTGTCGAACTCCCAGTGAGTGCCGGATCAATCAGATCTGCTTGGAAAAGGTGAGAATATACGAACATCGTGTAATAATTTACACACTACAATAATTGAGTACAATACACAAAAGAACATTTCGGCAAACATATTATTTTCACAAAGCATCAACTGCAAAATCAATAGATTGGTTGTGTGACTGAAGTTTGTTACAAGTTAAAATGCAGATACACATGTGTATAAAACTACATGATTACGTACCTTGTTTGCGTCATAATTACACATGAGCAACCGGAACCAATTTATTTCAAAAATGAAAATATAGATTGTAACAAAGTTATCTGATTCGAAAATTTGATGAAAATAATGCAATTGGAATTGGAACCATCTTAAAACACACTGAATTGATTTCATATTTGAATTTCCATTGTTAGTCGGAAAGCTGCCGAGGATATTCCAACGCAACAAAGGCACTTTGTCACCGAGGTGGAAATCCTCTTTGTCTAAAAATATTTTACAAAGGCGGAAGTGGCCTGATTCGATGTATTGGGGATGGGATTGATCAAATTCGTGGGTATACGGATGAAGCGAATGATTTAAGATTGAGTAAGTTTTGTATGTGATCCGTCCATTGTTTGCAATAAGTTGACAATCATTTTGGAATCTCGGGTTGCTTTACTTTGTGAACATGACCCAATCTTGTGGTTCAAACTTCAAAGATAACTTTCCAATTTTACAGGGATGGGATTTTATAAATTGAAACCCTCGGAAACTGCTTTCCTGTCACTGGACACTCCCTCAGAAGATGAGGTGGAGTTGCAAGGGGACGTTTTTGATGGAGAATTAATGGAAGGTCAGCTGGTTAATGTAACGCTCAAATTGGGTCATTATTACTTTCTCCATCCGGTGCAATGGGCTGTCAAATTCAGCAACGGGAGCTCAATGCAATATAGGTAAGTTTGGAAATGACTGCAAAATAATTCATGACTAAAATTACCAAGATACTTTTGAGAGTGCAAGGGTGATATTAGAAATTGAAGTCTATATTTATATATTTTTGCTTTCTCCAGCCCCAGGGAAGGAAGACTTGCAGAAAACAAAGTTACACCGAACAATTCATGCCAGCCTTCGGTTACCCATTGTAACCACAACACTGGAGAATCCAGACACATCCTCATCCATTGTCGGCATCAATGTACTAATTCCACTGAGAAGCTCTGTGCTTCCAAGTTGGAAAACTATTACGTTACCTGTAAAGGTTCGACCAGGTTAGTTACACAAATATATATAAATTACTCATAATGACGGTCACTCGTAGTATGCTACGGATTTCATGCCTAGCATAGGAATTTATTGTATTCTGATAAAGACATGGACTGCTTACTTGAAACTAGATAAAGAACAAGCACCTAGATTCCAGAATAGAGGATCAGATATGTCTTTTTGAGCTTATTTTACGACATGTTTGCACAAACTCGACAAGACAATGCGATTGTACTGACTGTGATTTAAAATAATGCTTACACCATCGAGCTTTCGAGCTAAGGAAGATTAGGTATTGAAAAATTAATCGATTTACAAGCTCAGGTGTTATATGAACCACTGGAATTGGAGAACACAAGCAAGCTGCTCCTTTGTACGGATAATTCTACAGCTTTGCAAAATATTGCTGAAACACAATCATGTTGTAGATATAATCACATTCGTGGAATAGCAACAGTATATAGTCTGAAACAATAATTTCCGGCCTAGTGGAGTTTAGTCTGATGTAATCCGTCGATTCCACTAACAGAAAATTTGCACACTTTTGCACACTCCATGATTTTATCGGATGACTAAAAACGTCGCTTTTCTAACCAAGTTCGCAATGATTTTCACTCAAATATTCTTTTCTAGTTCCCTTAAACGTCTCCCAGTCTTCTTTCCTCGCTACTGAAGCTCAAGGTCAAGCCGATGTTTTAGAATTAATTGAAGATTCAGGAAGGTCAGACTTTATAGAATTCGACACGGTCGTGGAAGAAACAACGCAGGCAATAATGGAAAACTTTGGTTCTGGAAATTCAAACGCAAATTACAACATCGTCAAAAACATCAGTCGAGTAAGTGATTCACATTCCCAAGAAGGCATGCTGGACGAAGTTGAGATTCAGGACGTGACAGATTCAATTCCACCCAGTCAAGAAAATTCTCAAGATACTTCTCAATCCAGGAGCAAAAGTGATGAGATTGTGACGACGGAAAGGTATGGTTGATAAAACAGCCAACATTTACGAATTGCATGCCATATTTTGTAAAAGGTTTTTATGTCATTGATTCTTTTCAGGATTGTGGAGCAAGAGTGACACTTTTTATCTGGAAAAGGGACAATTTTCTTTCAAACTCAAACAGGTTGATGTGTAATTTTATCTGGGAAAATATGGTAGGTATTATAAATAGGCAACTTTCTGTTATTTATGCAACGAATGGTGGTGAAAGTATATTTATTTTGTATTGAGTAATAATTATAAGATACAAAACTATAAGCAATGAATGCCAACTCCTTGGCTTAAGAATATTTCAAACTTTTTACATTATTTATTAATACTTTAGGAATCCGGTCACGCTTTTCCAAACATATTGTTCGCGACTTATGCAATTCAGGCGACTTATGCAATTCAAAACCTATAAATAAATAATGTAATACATAGCTAAGATTTATTTTTAGGTTTTAAGACAGACCCAAAATACTAAAAATCAAAAGAAACAAAAATAGAAAACAAAAATAGACTCTTTCAAGATAACCGTCAATATCATACTTTCCTACTTTTGTACAAAGTGTTGACACGTTTGATCCGTCATGAATTAATCTTTAAAGAGGATGAAACCATCGAACTACAACTTCACAAGATATTATTCCTCCTACAAAATCCATTTAAAAAGAGTTAGTTTTGTATATAAAGTGCATATTCACTGAAAGAATTGAACCCATTTTTTTAGCCAACATTGAAAAGGAAATCGGTGGATCGAAAGGTTACTTCAATCACACTTTCACCACAA
>JAAXNX010003552.1:0-10456 GCA_036491905.1 Folsomia manolachei
GATGATGCTCTCCTGACACTGCCTCCATGGCCTATTATGCACTTGGATAGATTAAATTGGATAGAAATTACACCCTACACAATCTATAGATGGGCAACCTTGATATTTATTCAAGAGTTCAGCAGAGCTGCATCAGTTCTTTACTGGAAATCAAAGGATATTATTATCATCCACCAGTTTGGATAAAATTGGAGATGAAAAATATGTCCAAAATTATGGTGTTTCCAGAATTTACGGAATGCTGATACAAATAAGCTGTCCACAGCATTGGGATGGAATTGCAATCCGATTCCAATCCAAATGAGGCGTGAGTGATTGGAAACATTTGCATGTTTTCTCCAAACGGAAATCAGTTTGGCTTTAATCAATCACTGACAAGGCAGAATTGGAAGCTCATTTACTTGCAGATCAAAATAGCAGAGGCATGTGCATCAAATAGTTGTACATCCAACCTCACACCCGAATCCAGACTGTTTTTTATAGCATGAGAATAATTGCTGGGCCATTAATGAAATGCAGCTAACTAGGGAAATGGGAAGTAGTAAATGGGATTGTGCCAAAATAGTAGATTGCGGATTATCACTCATTCAATCTCAATGATGCTTCGGGGACAAGATGCAAATTCAATGAGTGCTTTTCTAATTTTGAAATACTTGGCAAAGCATGAATATGATGAGTAAATTTAGGTACGGACATTTGTGTTTATTACTTTTTATGCCAAAGGTGAATAAAAAGAAAGCTGATTTAATTCCTGTTCCGCAGTTAAATAAAACTTAATTTCTACCGATTCAGTCAGTCAAGTAAAATAAAATCAATGTTGGACCAAAAGCTCGTAGTTTGGTTGGTAACTAGTCTCACTGGGTGTCTTTGCAAGATTGAGTAACTCGTCTGGAAAACCTATTAAATATGAATAAACACCTTGTAACTGGATATACTCCTGTAAACCAATGGAAATGGACGAATTTCTCAGTTACTGTAAAAAACAGACTTTGACAAAGTTTTCATTTGGTTCTCATTGGTTGTTGTCAAAAGACAAGGTGAAGCCTAAACTCAATAAAATGTGAAGACAGATTGCCTCGTGTTCCCACTTTTTCTCCAGAGGAGGGAGGAGGAGGACTCCCAAGTTTCCGCAGTTTTTGGCAGAGCATGCATAATTTTACTGGTGAAGAAGAAGATAAGAAATCGGATAAGATGAGCACAACCATCGCAGTTTCTATTTTCCTTCTAATACTCTTCGTTAATAAGATGAATTTAAGTTGGTTGTTGGTAAGCCGGCTTAATTCCTTCCATTTCATTTGGAATGGAGCAAAACAGAGGTTTAAGATTTACGAGTGATTTAACAAAGCCCTGCTCCAACTCAGCTTAGTACAAGATGCGCATGAATGCATTCACATTTCGAATTTGCATCGTCTGCCGTTACTACAAATGACATTTAAAGGTCTTCAATACACATCTGTAGACAGAAGCGTGCTCAATTTTTATGTAGCATTCCTCCAAAAGCATCTCTAAAAAGATGGGTAAGAAAACAGGCACATGGTGCATAAAAAGAGAACCAAGTCGCAGAATCTTCTCGCCACATTATTGTTTCAAACCGCTAACTACCAGCAGGGAACCTTCTTTCAGATGAAGTTGTGACTTTGAACAAAACAATGTTAAAGGTCTTTATAAACTTCCGGTTTCCGGTTGGCAGCGAATGCAAATACTTTTTTGGGATACTCACCCACAGTCACTGCTCAAATACTCTCGTGTACGGATGTGAAATAAGAACGCCAACACTTTCAAATTAGCAAACATCGCCGAGTAACAAGGAGTTGGCAGAATGAAACACTTACTCCAGTAACGAAATGAACAAATAAGAAACCCAATGAGTGAGAATCACACTTTTTTACCTTTAGTCTTCAGTTGGAGTCCATTTGGTTTTTCCAACTCCATTTATTAAGGCCAGAGAAGCGTGAACGTGAGATGAGCAGACTTTTCGGATGCTAATGTCTTTGGCGTATTTGTATTCCAACAAAAAAAATAGATTCTTCCTTTGTCTCACTCACAAAATGAGTACACTACACATTCACAAAAGTCATTCCACGAGTTCGGAGGAACTTTAAAATTAAAAATACGTCACAAATTTATGCATCCATTTTATAGAGGAGCACAAAGACACAAAAATGGTTCATCCCATTCCATTGTTCATTTCACAACGGCCACAGACCCAAACTGGAATTTTTATGATTTTTTTACAGTAACGTACCCAACTAAGATGTACTTGAGCCCAGTTACAAACTCTTAAAGCGACTGACTGGAAATGTTGAACTGGAAGGATCCAAGTCATTTCGTCCTTGGAATTTCTAAAGGCAAGAAAGAGTTGAGAGTAGTTGAAAGTGAATCCTATTCACACAAAAAAAGTGAGTGAGCGAGTACTTGAACACTAAAAGGACTCGAGTCGGAGTCTCCTCTCCAGTTGGACAAAAAACATGAGATTCCTTCAGCGTCCTGGTGGAAATGGAATGTGTTCAAGGAAGAAAGAGGACTTGACTTCAGGGAGTGCATCTCAAGTTTCAAATTCTCATAAAAAATTGTACCCAATGGACTGGACCCTTTTGTAGAAAAACATCCCGTGTGCACCCAAACTAAAGGATGTATGAAAGGAATCTGTGCATTGGGAAGTGGGAAATATTTCATGGAAATCTATGAAATGAGGTGATATTTTTTACTGTAGGAATGGTTGGTCACACTCGTAGAAATAGTTGGGTCCCCATTCTGTTGTGCTCCATAAACTGTTCATGGCACTAACCAAATTAATACAATTCACAAATATGAGAATTGTTTCTTGTTTACAGGTTGGCTGTAACGTAACATGTTAAGCAAGATACAGCTACAAAAAGAAAAGAGCCTCTGCATATGCAAATGATGTTTCTCATGATGTGGTTTGCAAATAATAAAGGCCAGGAAAATGAGGTTTTGTAAACTTCATCCAAATCTAAAAATAATGCTCTTTCTCCCAAACTCTTAAACCGGAAAAGAAGTTGACGCCCGCTCGTGTTTCCGAACAGCTCGGTACACCGTTACTCTTACATCAGCAACCAGTTGGTGAGTGACTGATGTGGGCTGCACAGAATTACCAACATTTAATAAACACCAACGTGGCCTAATTTCCAGTGCAATGAGTAAACCAAGGGAAACAGATTTGAACATTATTTGGTCTGGAAAACCATCTTCCAGCAACTGCGACGACGCTTCCACCCACTTTAGTCAACTTCGGAAATCATTTCTGGACAAGTTAAATATTCCTTCGACTGGTGAAGTTATTCTCAAAGACAAAATTGACTCCTGTACCACGGAGCATGAACTGATTTCCCTGTTATGGCCATATTTCCAATGGATCCCTCTTCCAGATAATGCCATCAACCGTAAGTTCTGCCTCCTACTCCTTACAAAAGATCCATTCACTATCTAATTTCTTTTTTTCCTGTTGCACTAGGCTTCAAAAAATGTGGTGAAACCTCCACCCAACTCCGAGAAAAGGCAAATGTCGCCTACAAAGCCGGTGACTTGAGACAAGCCATGCGTGGTTACAACTTGGCATTGATGTTTGCACCTGTAGCCAGCTCGGAAATGGGATTCGCATTTGCTAATCGTTCCGCTCTTTTGGTTGGCTTGAATCAATTCAGTTCTGCACTCACCGACATTGACTTCGCTCTGCAGAACAATTTTCCAGCTAATCTTCAAACCAAGTTGGAAGCCAGACGGGAGAAATGTCAGGCTAATATTGGAGATGAAACGAAAAAGGGTTCAGAAATTAGGAAATATTTCTATGAAACTTTCTTTACTCTAAAAAATCCTCACCCTCAAATTCCAGCTGCGGAGGATTGCGTGAAAATTGATTTCAGAGAAGACCGTGGACGACGAGTGGTGGCAACGGAAGCCGTGCCTGCAGGTTGGACTCAATCAGCCACAATTTCCTCCAAACATGTGTCACATTTGTCACTGTCACCTAATTTTAAAATGCATGCTCAACTTTTTTTGCAGTAATCAAGAACAAATTGTAAGCTCTTGTTTTTTTTGGTTGTGGACAGGAACTCTAATTTTGATTGATAAGCCGTTAGTCTCCGTCATAAATAATTTATTGGGATGGGATCCTTGCAATTGCCACTGGTGCTATAAACCACTTCTTGCCGGCCTTCCCTGTGAACTTTGTACCTTTGTAAGTTACGCTAATCACATACAGACAAATATATTTGACCATTAATTGATGAGCCGCCCCCTTTTGGTTACAGACAATATTTTGCGACGCCACCTGCAGACAAAATTCATGTCAAGGAAGTCACAAACATGAACACGATTACTTGTCTTATCTCCAGCCACTCACCGCCCACCTGGGGTTGGAGCCACCGGTCATTTCCCACAAAGAACTCCAAGCCCTCCGACTCCTGGCTGTGGTGGGGTCGTCCGAAATACGAGAATTATTCCTCAAGTATTCGCAGACGGGGCATATTTTTCCTACCGACTCCCAACAAATTGCTGGATTTGATCCAGTCTCCCAAATTTACGACTGCTCCACATATCGTCCCATGTATCACCTGATATCCCACGGGCTAAGGGCAGGAAACGTTAGGGAAAAACTGGATGACATCTTCAAATCCATGTTTCTTACCAGAATGTTGAAAGAGACTTGTCCAGACTTTTTTTCATTAGGAGAAGGAAATGAGACTAACTTCGAGAATTTCGTTGCCTCCCTGATCCTCCGGCATTTAGGGAATATCAAGTATAATGCCATCTCAGTTAGCAGATTGGAAGAAAAGGGTCCCTCCTCTGCCAACTCGGTATCCTTTGCCACGGCTGTAAATCCGCTAATTTCTCTTTGCAACCACTCCTGTGCCCCCAATGCAGCTCCCATTAAGAAATTTCACCACCTGGAATCAGCCCTGGTCACGCTGAATTGTTTGCAAGCTGGAGAGGAAATCTGTATAACATATAAACCACTTTTTACCACTATGAAAACAACAGAGAGAAGAAAATATCTGCAGGAAAATTATAATTTCCTCTGCAACTGCGTCGCATGTGCGAATAATTGGTCGATTAAAAGCATAAAAGGTTCGGATCAGTTGGAATCCGCGATTGAGCTGAGTTCCCATTGTTCCTCCTGCCAGGCGCTGGACAAACCGGGGTCAGTCCCGTGTCAGACTTGTTTGGCCCATCATTTACAACAAATTGCACAGATTGATCACTTTGAGGACGAGTTGTACTCGGCGGATGAGGAGTTGGGGAAGGGAAATTTTGTGGGTGCCATTGAAATTCTAAAACCATGTCTGAATTATTTTAGTACGAATTACTCACCGACTTATTCCTTGGCTCATGTGGCTCTAGATCTTTTTAAAAGGGCTCTGGTAAGATTGGCGAATCAAGCGGAAAATTTCCAACAGATTTTATGAAATATTGGTAATCTATTTTTATTGCAATAAAAATTAAAGTTATCAAGATGTCTAAAATACTGAGTTTATAATTGCATTCATCCAAAAGAAATAGAGCGTTGCATCTGCAGATATTGAACGTGAAGACTCTTTATTTCCTGTGAATTTGTTGTCTATAGATTGCATCTGCAGATATTGAACGTGAAGACTCTTTATTTCCTGTGAATTTGTTGTCTATAAGCTTATCAATACAAAACGAAATAAATATAAACGATAAAATTAATTACTTGCAAATAAATATCACTCTTTTACATTCAGGTAACGAATCTCAGGCACTTCATGACATTTGACCACATGGGACACTGGCACAACAATAGTTTTCCATCCCAAAGTACCTGCCTACGGGAGAACGTTTATAAGAAACTTGTTTTGATTCTAATTTGTATATGTTTTGAGCAACACGACTGCAAAAGAGTCACAAAATTAGTACACTTTCGGTTTCAGTTTTTGCAATATCACTTCATCAGAATTCTCCTGTTCCTGCCAAAAATAGCAAACTACAGGTTTGAAACATTTGGCGAGTCAGTCTTTTGAGTAATGTTGTTTCGTTGTTTTGTGTTTCGTTTTAGGAACCTAGTCATAATACTGCCGAGAGGAATAATATTTGTCCAAATATTATAGTGGTAAAATACTAGATAGCACTATGTTTCAAAAACTTTTGTTGTGGCATAACAAATAACAAGACGTACAGGTACAACCATTCGACTCCTAGTGAGATTGACCAGGGCAAGAAGGCANCAAATAACAAGACGTACAGGTACAACCATTCGACTCCTAGTGAGATTGACCAGGGCAAGAAGGCACTAAATAAAATTCATAAATTTCCATTACTTCGTCAAAAGTGGATGTCAAGAGTGGATCAGGGAACTCCAAAATTCAATTCTATGTGTGAATGGCTCCTCAATTATCATCGAGTCCTTGTCTATTTTCATGTATTGAAGAGTTTTGTCGTGTGTCGAATTTACGAGGGGCCAATCCACGTTTCGAAATTTTAAGTGGCAGCTGCAAACGAACAAATAGAATGTATTTTAATGACAAATTCTACTGAGTTTATTAAATATATGAATCAGGAAATCAGCAAGCTTACTCGTTATGTGCAAATTCCGCCCATAATTTGACGAGGGATACGGACATTTCGTAGTCTTGAGATTCGACATAAATTTCTGAGACCCAAGGCATGTAGTGGAGGAGAATCCTAAGAACAGGAGAATCCTTCAGTTCTCTTGGCGTTTTACGTAATAGTTAAGTGGAATAGATGCTGTGTCTTGTGGTTAAAACCGATACGGAGTACTTTCACTCTATGGCTAAATCCACCTTGCTTAATACTACAGACCGCCATTCTCGTTGGCCGGTCCGGTGAATACGTTTTAAGCTGATTGTGGTGGTGGTATATCATTACCTTCGTCAAATTGTGGCATATTTATCGTAGAGCACGTTTCATTTTATTTGTTGACTTTTGTTAAAATTCTCTTTCTTTATTATTAACATTTCTAATTACTACGTAGATTTCACAGTTCACGTAATGGATAATTATCATTGATAACTTAGTACTGAATGGAGACTGACATACAACATTGGGAAAACATGGACAAGGTTCTTTCCAACGAATATGTAAGGTTACATAAATTTGTATCTTTTGCGTGTACTTGGATCATAAAATATTGAAATCTCATTCAGTTGACCAATTATTACCCTGCTTGTGTTGTGTTGCTCATCAGGTGTTGGCCATGATAATTAATTATTTACCAGTTCGAGATCTAAAATCCACCAGGCTTGTCTCTCATCTTTGGGAATATATCTCTCGTCCCATCTTTGAAAAGAAAAGTTTCGTGTACATATTCGATTTGGATGGAAACATAGACTCCACACTGACAACAATTGCGACGCCTAATGTTCGGATGAAGATAAGGAACTTTCATTTTGCACATTTAGTTATTGCTGACGGTGATATGGACGCGTTTTTTGAAGAATTTGGACAAAACGTTAAAGAAATAAAACTCACATGCGTCCGCTTTGTGGGTCGACAGATTCTGCAAGATATCATGTTCAATTCAAAGTTCCAGAATCTCGAAAACTTGTCAATTACCGGCTGCTACTTCTTTCAGAGTTATATGAAATGGAGCAAATTCGGGAAACCATTTAAGAGTGCTTCAATTATTGACGAAAATGTGCAAAAAAATGTTAACGTAAAAAGTTTGGAATTCAAAGGAGAAGTCAGTAGGTTTCCTTTCAGCTGGTTACAAATTTTTAAGGCTTTCCCAAGACTCCAGGTATTGATTTAAATATATAAAGAATTCGTTTACGTAAAAAAAATAGAAAATAATACAATTATATTTTTAACAGGACTTGGCTTTGTTGGAAGTAAACTACAAAGAAGTGGAAAATATCTTGGGATTAGCTGCTGCAGTTTATGGGAAAAATCATTGTCACTTTGAAAGGATCAAACTGTCTCAAGAGTATGATCTTTTAACGTTTAAAAATGTTGTTTGAAGATCATTCATATATCTAATTCAATTTTGATTCAATTTGTAGGAGCACAGACTCAGCATTTGATACTCGATCACAACTGGCAAACTGCTTACTGGAACTGAGAGCTCCGTTAAAGGAACTACATATTGATTTGCCATACAGGCTTGAATCTGCTCAACTATTACTTGAACAACAACAAGATTTAACGAAACTTTCATTGTATCGCGTCCAATCCAGCTGCGTACTAGAAGAACTACTGTTCAAATCTCCACTTTTAAATCTAACATGTTTAACCGTCCCAGATTATCTGAACAACTCTTTTGAATCTTTGAATTTTATCCAATTCTTTCCTGTTCTCAAAAGTCTATGTCTCTATGTTCCGAGAACGGTTCCAGCTTGTAGAAGCTTTATGATCAGATACACAGAATTGGATTATCCTTCAGCTATGCCAGCTAAAGTTTCTGAACTTTCTATTCAAAGCACACTAAAGTTGGAAGACCTTCAAAAAATTATTCTGTGGTTTCCACATGTAACTTCAGCGAAATTGCATCTTAAAGATGATGGATTCCGGTTAGTAATTGTTGTTTTTAGTAGTATCGTGCCATCTTATATTGAATTGAGTATTAATAAAAAAATTTCAGATTCATTTGTGAGGCTTGGCCACAATTGGAAGAGTTGGAAGTATTTGGTAATCAGCTTTCACCTGGAGGAATCACTGGAATTTATGCAGTTTCGGATTTAAAAAAACTTGGGTCCGGGAATTTATTTCGTTCTTTATTGCGTAAACAGCACACCATAAACATTACTTGCTTGAAGGGTTAGTGATAACTCAACTTTTATTACTTCAGTCCACTTAAAAGATTACATAACTTAATATACTTCAACCTTTTTTCAAATTCAGAATTGAGGAAATTTGTCATGACCAACAAGAATGCAGATACGCGGATCAATGATCTTTGTGTAGAGCTGGGATTCTTGAAGCTGGAGTATCTTAATCATTTCGATATTATTACCGATTGTATCTCTGACACTGTGTGGAAAACACTGTCCGACTCGAAACAATTTGTAGTTTTAAATCGATATAGGGTTTTGGGGTATTTGGGGGTGAATTATGGAAATTCCTATTTGTCCTCGGATGATGAAGAAAATGTGTAACCGTTGAATGAAAATGATCTAAACATTACACTCTATTATCGTTTTTTAACTGTGACTGAACCTGTTCTTTTGTTGTATTTGACATTGATGTTAATTATTTGTACTTTTAGACAACTTTATTTAACTTTTAATTTTTTACGTATACCTACTGCATTGAAATTTTATATACATTACTATTCATCTCGTTTTTTTTAATCAACAAATAAAACGGACAAAACTGACAAGTTTTTCTTTACGTAAACATTTGCTAATTAACAATTTGAGTCTAAATATCATTAAACTGTTTATAATTGGTGTCAAAACAGTCCGCCATGGACAGTCTGGCGGACTGTAAAAATTGATATCATATTCAGATTTCTCTCAATACCCATTTTGGGAGGGAAAGCATTTAAAGAAGCATTTTTCTTTATTATTTTTCTGCTCATGTGTTCCATTCAAGTTTACGCAATATCAAAATAAATGTCCACTCAATCAATTTCTTAAATAAATTTTTATAACTTTGTAAATCTTTTTTACGTTGACCGTTTCGTTGGCGTATCAACGCTTCTTCCAAAATGTACGAGACTAGACAAAAAAAATCTGCCAAAGTTCCAAATTATAATTTGACAGCAGAAAATTATCGAAAAAATATTTTTATTTATTCAACCACCACTACTGATTTTTCCGATGCTGTAAATCAAACACAAAGTGACCCAACTGACTCTACCACCGACGACCGCAGCGATTACTCCACTGACTCCAGTGACTCATCTCAAATCTCAAACTATTTGGTCGCCGATTCCAACATGTCCGATGTTCCGTCCACGCAGCCGCCACAACCTCCTCCTGACCCTGACCTTGATATTGTTGTCAAAACTGAATATGAGGAAGAGGAAGAATTCGATTCCGAATATGAAGTAGCACCACCACTAAGTAAACATGATTTGTTGGTCAATCATATCATGGCACGAAAATGGACTGCTCCCATCACCATCAAGAAAGTGGATGAACTCATCACAAACGATGAATTGGATAAAGCACAAGAGTACCTTGATGCAGCTGTTGAAATTCATGACAGAAATCAAGACTTGAAATTTTTCCGACTGGATTTCATGCGCCGCTATTGTGCTTACAACAGAACAAATTATGACGCCGAGGAAAATGAAATGGTAACTATGTATTATGATTTCTCTTTTATTTGAAATTGGTTTTTAATTATTTTTGACTAGTCGGCCACATATCTATTTTGAGTTCCGCCATGAAGAGTGGCGGACTGTATTTGTATTGTTTGAGTGGACTAGATGTCTAAAATGTATTGGTTTTTGTCACTTTTAGATGACCATAATTCGCAAATATCTTTCACAACACAAGGTGCCGTTCAGAATGAA
>JAAXNX010003553.1:0-10453 GCA_036491905.1 Folsomia manolachei
CCTCCTCAAATTCATGGCGGCGGGTCACGCCATCATTTTGGTGTGTGCGAGACAGTCTCTCAGAGGGAGGAGGATGAAATTGGGGGTGGGCCGAATAATAATCAATAAAATTGATCGATAATCAATAATCAATCAATTATTGATTTCAGGTCATGATCTTGTACCTGGTCGCAGGGGGTGGGATGTTTATTGGCGCTGTGCTGGCGGCCGTGTCAACTTCCAAGGTCGGAGATAACTCGGTTCAGGTTATGACCGTGTTTTATGCAAGAGTTCAAAGGGATGCGGAGGATACTGCGCCACAAAGACAGGTAAGTTGATAAGGGACTTATCTAAGATAAGCTAGCTATAGGTCTAAGGGTCAATATTAATGACCTTTATTTCAGGATTATGCCACGACACCGATGGAATCCTTGGATGAGGCGTTGCTGCTGATGGATATTTTTGGGATTTGTATGGGAGGAAGTCTTCACTCCACGATGAATCCAGCGGGGGCGGACACCTTCCCACTGAGTCCCCTCAAGGAGATAAGACTCCTCCAAGATGACAATGTCTATGATAAGGAAACACTGACGAGGCTACATTTCTGCCAGTTGGAAGGTCACAAAGTGGCTGGAGTGGTGAGTACGAGAGTAACCTTGCAAAGGTTATCTTTGACCTTGACCTAGTGCTGACCTTGATAACCGCTTATCCAGATATTTGGCCTGCTTTCGGTCCTCCTATGCTTTGGTCTCGCCGGATTGACGGCGAATTGGTTAAGAAACTCGCTCAAAAATAAGAAAATCAGGAGAAGGTTGGTCTCTTCTGGGTCCGGAGATAATCTTGACCTCGTGTCTGTGGGGACTTCGTCAAGTACTCTGGTCATTCATGCGGATCCTCTCAAGGTCAAGGATAAGGCCAAGGTCGAGAAGAAGGTCATACAACAACAAGAGGAATTGGAGGAGGAGGAAGAGAGTGCAATTTCTGGGGTTTCTTCTCAAGGCGTTAAATCCACTCTAGTACGAAGAGAGGGAGGATTTGGGACACAAGGTCAATTTCAAGGGGGTCAAAGTCAACTTCAACATGGTCAAGGTCAATTTCAGGCACCAATTCTGGCTCCACCACCCCAATTTCGGAGTCAGTTTCAGGATGAATATCAAACTCAAGTACAAGGTCAATATCCGGGTCAATTCCAGGCTCCACACTCAATTTCAAGGCCACTATCAAGGTCAAGGTCAGGCCGAGACGTCTGTGGGAATCCGGGTAGGAGTGGCACAAGGTTCACTAAGTACGGCGTTAGGAGGATCGTCAGGCTCCGGGGAATTTACTTTGCTCGCCACCTCTTCGAATGGGGACCTGGGCGTGGCTGTGGCGGGTGGAAACAGAGTTCACATCAAGATGAGAAGAACTTCCTCCGGGAGCAGTGTGGAGCTGAGTGGGAGTGGGAACAGGAGCGGAAATCATCCGGAGGCAGGGTCAAGCTCAAATTCAAGGCCAAGAAGACAAAGTGGGGCGGATGAGGAGACGGAATCTAGTCCGGGGTGGCAAGTTTTCATTTAAGGGCAGCGAAAGCCACACCCGTTTCTGTGTTATGGGTGGGCAAACTTATCAAAAATTATGTGAGATGAATTGAGTATCAAAAAGATAACGTAAATACAATTTTATCAGCAATTTTATCCCGTTTTGTTTGGAGTTGATTCATTTTCATCTCATTTCCGAAAATTTTTGCATCAGTTTTTAAATTTAGAGCATTCCACGACATAATTCTCAATGCTTATCTTACCAGTTTATGGGAGTGGTGGGTGGTGTTCCAGTACCTGAATACCGGGTATCAGAATCTTGTCCAGTTTCCATGAACAATTTAGAATCGGGGTGGCTCCAAATTCACTGGTATCAGGTGGACTTGCATCCTTCGGTGACCTGAGCACCTTAATTTTTCATCTGCGGAGTAATAATTCATATTCATGGCGTCCCCAACCCCAACGCCGTCGTCGTCAAACCTCAGTACCAGCACTAGCACAGGTCATGAGGAGGATAAGAGTGACCAAATCATGTCGCAGGGTGCTTCCACTTCCACCGTTTCTCAGGAACCCTCTCAGTCTCAGGTGGACCCTTATGACCCCATAAAAGCAGAGAAGGTCAAACGCCAACGCCAATTCTGGTTGGAAATCAGTCTCCTCCTACTTCTGGCTGTGGGTGGACTCCTAATTACTGACCTTGACCTTAGTGACCTTTAATAAATGAATTATCTTATCTGCAGTCCTGCCTAATAATCGCCCTGGTCCTGGCACTGCTCGGGATTCGATGTGACTACAAATGGAATGCCATTCTCCACGGAAGCTCCAAGTTCCCGGAAGTCCACACTCAAGGCCACACCCTCTCTCCGTTCTCAGGGAGGAATATTTCAGTCTTATCTGTTCTTCAGGGTAATCAAGACGTCAAAACCTTGCTGTGGCGAAGGTTCGCGTTGGACGTATCTTGGGTCGTGGTTACCGCTGTGGCGCTGCTTTTCCTGGGTTATCGGGTCACTGTGGTCTGTTTCGATAAGGGTTTCGATAAGAAGGAGAGATGTCAAGGGATGGGTATGTTTCTAAGATAAGGTCATAGTTCATAGGAAGCTAATAATCTCTGGTTATTCCTTATTTGCAGATGATAACCCTGTATCTGGGCTTGGGATTCGTGATTATCTGCGGGATAGGGGGTGCAACCACATCCACAAATTGGAATTACGATAACCAAGCCCAAGTTTTGCATAAACTCGTGGTGGACCCGGGTTTTACAAATAGGAGCCAAGTAAGCGCCGGCGCTATATTCGCCAAAATAAGGAGGTTACTAAAATTGACCAATTTTTGTCCAGGATTACACTTCGAGACCCTTGGACTCCCTGGATGGCGCCTTGCTGCTGATGGATATCATTGGGATTTGTATCGAAAGCTCGCTCCATCATGGACTGGAACCCTCCCAGAATTACCCACTCCTCCCACTCAGATCCCAGGTGAGGACTGGGAGAAAAGGGAGGGGTCCATAGGGCAGAGGATTTTAGGGCACTAGGTCTCTGCCAGGAAGAGAGATTCAAGGGAATTGGGGTGGTGGGTGGAGCATTAATCAGATATGTATTTGCTAATTTTTTGCTAATTTTTTTGCGAATTTATGCAGATTTTTGGAGTACTGGCCACCCTGATGTGTTGGATTCTGGGGGCGCTAACGGCGTTTTTGGGGAGGGAGGTAATAGTGGGGGAGATATTGCGGAGGAAGGAGGAACTGGAGGATGGCCGGGTTGTGAGGGAGTTGGGTCTGGGTAATGAGAGTGAGAGCCACACCCAGGAGGATGGTCAGAATTCGGGTATCTCGTCCAGTACGACGGTGGGAGTGGGAGATACGCTAGAGTAGGAAAGAAGGAGAGGTATTTTTTTTAATTGGAAGCGTAAATTGCGACGTAATTATTGTAATTAGTGAGAAAAAAGGTCAAAAATTCGGAACTAGGTCAATATTTTGAGGGATAGATGAAATTGAGTTGAATAGAGCAAATAAAATCGGTTTTCTAATAATTGATTAGTAATTGTGGGGGTGTCTGAAATCATTTGAAGGGAGAAACCCTTCTTTGTGTCATGTTATCCAGTTTCTAACAGGAAGTGGGAATAGGAGAAGGGCGTCAAAGGAGGGTCTGATAATCAGACCCTCCTTTGCTGATTCATAAAAATGTCTCAATCTGCCTCTTCAGCATGAGCATGACATGACTCGGGCCTACAAAAAGGTCATATAGGTCAATCTTACGTTTTGCAAGTAGTCCATGGCTACTCAAGGGGTCCTGATGGGTCTCTTGTGATAAGGGTTTTATCTTGGGTACACCCACTTCCCCCTGAGATAGTCAGTCTAGTCATATTTCACCCAAAGACAATGAACGCCACCCGTCGTTTCTGGATCGTAATAGCCATCATTCTTCTAGGGATGGTGAGTATCTCACTAAAACCACACCCACTCACTTATCTGAACCACACCCACACTTATCTGAGATAATCTCCTTATCTTGTCCTACTCTAGGTGGGTCTGGTTGGTACCTTCTTCGTAGAACTGATTTGTGGGACGTTATCCAACTCGTATTGGAATTCTGTACTCAACTGCTCCTCCCCCTTTAGTGGGGGTGGCTCAAAGGATCCCATCTTCTCTGGGAAGAAGCTCTCCTGCGACCCAAGATTCGTCACGGGTCCGGTTTCCGTGTATATGGAGTCACAGCTCAGAAATACGGATGCAGACTTCATTCCAGTGATTCTGGGCGTCATGCTGGGCGTCGGGGTGGCGTTTATGGTGCCGCCACTGGGTTTCCGGAGGTGGCGTGGGGGGAATTATATCAGGATGGTGAGGAAATATTGATTGGTTATCGATTATTGATTGAATATTGGTTATTGATTGTTTGACTGATTAAAAGATGGAGCTGGTTTTTGGCGTGGTGGGCATGACCTCGATCTCAGTTCTGGTAGTGATAGGACTGACCTTGAGTGAGATCCAGGATGTAGGCATGGACCTGGTGAATGGCTTTGATAGCAAGTTCCCAGATTTGGTGGAAGGTCAGGTGTTTCCACTTCCGGTCTGTCATTTAAACCGGACTGAGACCGAGGTGGCGAATAAGGTAAGGTCAAATTAAAGGTCACTAAATAAATGTCAAAAAGAAGTAGTGACGTTACTAATAAAATAAGGTTTTTGCAGGAACCAGATCCTAACAAGGGCAGGCTCTGTGTTACAGTAAGTGCTTATCAATGCGTGGATAACCTTGAATAATTGACCTCATCTCCGAATTCAGGCCGAGACCTGGCACGTGATAACCCTAAAATGTGTCTTTAATGGGGAAGGTTTCCTCACGCAAATGAGAGGGAAGGAGGTTAAGAAGGATGTGAGGAAGAGGTGAGGTCAATTATCAGGTCAAAATGTCACTTATTAGGTCAAAGGTTACATTCTGTTTCAGAAATAAGGGCTGGAAGTCCCACCCCATAAAATTTAATGGGTCTCGGGGCTTCTACTCCTACGGGGACTTGCAAACTCTGGGTTTTTGTCCGTGGCTGGAATATCGGATTGTGGGTGCGGTTTGTGTCTTTGTGGCGATTGTTTGCTTTTGTGGGGTGGCCGTGCTGGCGTGTTGTCGCCCTGGAGGTGGGAGTGGAGAAACCTCAAAAATGGAGGGACACCGTGCAGGAGGGTCGTTTGTGGAGGAGAAGGAGGGGACGGAGAGAAAGATAAAGGTTTCCATAAGGCTGCCGGGAGAAGAGACAGATGAGGAGGGGACCCAAGTGGATAAGGAGCAGCAGCAAGATAAGNGGAGGAGAAGGAGGGGACGGAGAGAAAGATAAAGGTTTCCATAAGGCTGCCGGGAGAAGAGACAGATGAGGAGGGGACCCAAGTGGATAAGGAGCAGCAGCAAGATAAGGGACAAGGTCAAGAGGAAAAGTATTTACTTCCGAAGATAGACACATCCACGCCAGATCCAAACGTGGGTCAAGGTCATCAAGGGACGCAAACGGATAAGAAGAAAAAGAGTAAAAAGAAGAAGACACAGATTAAGGGTGCAACCCCTGAGGTCTCAAACACCGAGATTACTGCCACACCCACACCCACGCCCAAAACAAAAAAGAAAGGACGCAAAAAGAAGGCAGTACATCCAATTAATGAGCCTGAAGCTGAGCCACACCCACCTTGATGCCTGAATGGCGTTCAAATCAGTTTACTTTTAACAAACTGTGGTACTTTAAGGTCTGCTTTATTTCTAAGGAAAGGTCATACAAAGGATAAGATAAGGCTCAGGCACTAATTTCTTGGATTCTAGATGAAATAGGTTATCAGTGTCACTAACAATAAAATTGGGAATAATTACTCAGATAAGTACTTAATTTTGAAATAGGTGAATACAGACCGATTACGCAAATATTGAAATAATAAAGAATTAAATTTTAGCTGGGTTATCAAAATACTCGCTAATTATACTTTCCTGTCTTGGGATTCAATGGTTATCTTGCACTTATCTTACTTCCTCCGCTTAAACTTGTTCTTGTTCCTTCGCTTCTTGCCTGAACTAGTTCCAGGCATCATTGTCGCCGCGACGGCGGCTGCAGCGACTGACACGGCGGTGTTAGACATTCATATTCCCTTGAACAATGACGGCGCCTGGGACAACTTGCGCCTCAGCTGCGACAGGTGCTCCGGCGGCGTGGACGTGATCGTGGGTGTGATGAATATGTCCGTGGTGCTGATGTCCGGGACAACTTGAGTGGTCGAGAAAATGCGCTTCAATCACGTTATCCAGAGATTCCCGCATCTCCAACATTTCCCAGTGCATGCGGCCGATGGCGAGGCGTTTCTCGGCGATCTAGGGAATGATAAGAAGGTAATAAAAAGGTGTGTCTGGGGTTATCTAGTGTACAGATAAGTCACTCACATTCATTTCCAAGACCTCGTTCTTGATGTGGATCAAATTGTTGCGGGCAGCAAGTTCCGCGTTGGCCGATTCCAGGTGGATGATTGACGTTGGCGACTTCCTCCGCTGTGCGGGGCATCTTTGGGAAGGTTCTGGAGGTGTGGTGACCCCGCCAGGGACGGTCTCCGGCGTTGGCGTAGTTTTTACGGAGAGGAATATGGCCGTCTAGAGATTTGGAACGTTTCTTTCGGCGAGAGCGATGGATGTGACCTGGAAAAGGGGAGAAATTAGTAAAAAATAAATTTATTATGTGCTTATCTTTCACCCACCTCTGATAAGGTTATCCAAATCCACACCCGCCGTCCATCCGGGTAGTTCCGGATCCATTTCAAGTTTAAGACTGTCCAATTTCAGAGTCAGCGCGGCCGTGGCGGTAGCAGTCCCAGCGCCAGCGCCTCCGTTGTCGGATAAGTGGAGGGCGTGAGTGGGTGCGGTTTGGCGACGACCTTCCAAAATTAGGCTGCTCCGACGGGCCGCAATTTTGGCGATAGTAGCCTTTTCCAGGTTTCGACAAGTCGTGGTAATGGTGTTACTCTTGGGTCGGGACATTGTGGGGCCAAAATGGAGGCCGCGTCGGGTCACGGTCTCTTTCTAGGGAAGGGAGATAACCAGGGCTTATCAAAGATAAGTTAACTTATCGTGACGTGAATAAAATATTTAAAAAGATAAAAACAATAAAAAACGGGAACGTGGTTAAGAATGAGTCACCTTCCCCCGCCGGCGGAATAGGAACATGGCGCCAATTCAAGTCAGATGGAACTAAATTAATTAATTAAAACTTAATTACTCGAGATTTTAATGGTAATTAAGGGCCAATTAAGTGCTGATTTTGATAGTGACTCACCTCCGGAAGTGGGTGGAGCCCTGGGAATGTCAAGGGTCAAAGTTTACGCAGAGAAGTTTGGACTGGAAAGTTGTGGAACTTTAGAAATCGACGAGTTTTAAAGATTACAAATTTTAATTGACCGATGTTTGTGTCTCCTTATGATAAGCACGTTATCTAGTCACTGGTGGAGTCTTATCTTTTGAAATAGTGTTCAGTTTTGTGAGCTAACCTTATCTGAGAAGTATGGAGAATCTGTGTAAAATTAGGGACAAGGGTGGCCCTCCAATTCCAGTCACAGACCAGGATAAGAAGGTCCTATGGAAATTTTTGTAGCAGTAGCAGCCCCCCAACCACACCCACATCGGCCTCATCCCTCCTCTTACTCAAGAGACGAAGTTATTGCTCTAAAACACAGAAGAAGCCGGAGGAGGAAACTAGTCCAAGTAAGTCGAGAACATGAATATTGTACGATATTAAGAGATTGACCTTATTTTTGACCTTTCAGGCCCCACCCAACCTTCTGACGCTCACCCAAGGCGTCGGAGTGACCTGGTAAAAACGAAGTCAGAGGTGGAAGCAGCCAAAGAGCGGAAGAGATACGAAATAGATGTCCCACCCGTGGAGGAGGATCGTCACAAGAATTGGAAAACTAATGATCAAGTCCGGTATGCTGAGGGCGGTGAATAAGAATTTGATAAGGACGGATCTCTTTGAAAATATTAAGGATAAGAATAAAGAGAGTTTCATTACGGCATTGGAGGTAAGCCAGAAGATAATACGAAGATAAGCGCATTAGTGACTAAAATTCATGTGTTTTCCAGATATTTGCGGAAAGAGACATCCATCTTCGGGGTCATGTCGAATTTATTTACGCCGCATTGAGTCAAATGATTAAATTTGGGTTACATCGGGACCTGGTGAGATTACTAAGCTGGATTGATCTTATCTTGGGCTTATCTTGATGTGATTTTTGGTTGTAGGAAGCTTATAAGAAGATAATCGACGTGTTTCCTAAGGGGAAGATGATTTCTAGCAATATGTTTCAAGTGGAATTTATGCACTACCCCAAACAGCAGCAGTGTGGTATCGATATTTTGGAGCAGATGGAAAACTACGGTAAGATGAAGCTTGATAAGTTCGGAAGGTTATTTACGCATCTATTCAGAAGGGCTAGGAACTGTCGTCATTAAATTACGTGCGTTGGAGTATCAAGGTGTCGGAATACTACAGAAGATCTATTTATTGAGCTTAGTAGTTTGTGGGTGTGTGTGGTTAAGTGCATGAATACTTGTAATTAAATTAATGACTCTGTTTTGCAAGTATTGCACAAATATTTATGGCAAGTTGCGTGGAAAAGCACAAAGACTGTGAATTATGTAATTGACCTTATTTCTGGACTAGTGAACTTGGCAGGGTTAGGAACGGACGCTGGTGTGTATCATATGCCGTGTGAGTACAGATAGATAACTGCTACTAATTGATTATTGTGACCTGACAAGCTCTGGTTTCTTTCCGCAAGGCGACACGGTTGAATGAATAGAAAAGTGACCTGAGCAAATTGTTGGTCAAAAGGATTGGCGTTGATTTTAATTTAATTACTTTTGTTCTGTTGGATTATGTGTCATTTTTTATATTTATCTGTTTGTTTGGAAGAGTAAGATTGGTAGAAAAATAATAAAATCATTAGGATGACCCTCACACACCCACGAAAGATGACATCACATTCAGATCATCAATAAGATCGTTAATTGATGGAGGTCTTAATGAGACACGCATGGATCGTCGTCGTAAATAGCAAACAGTCAGGAATGGATCATTGATTGGTTTCTTTATGCTTATCTTGGTTAGTTAGTTTGGTTTGAAAGCAATCAACAGAAGCATAATCAACAACTTCTGTAAATAAGTGAGACAAGGAACTCTTTTTTGGACCAGAATTAGCGTAATTATAAAATCAAAGCCATAGACTTAAAGACGACACGGGATAAGTTGCAAACCTTGGATTGTATAAAAAACCTTCTCACACAGTTTAATTTATTAATTGGTAATTAGTTAAAAGTAATTCATTACTCATTTTCATTTCGAGTACTTTTTGAACATTATCAAACGTCAAACATGAACTGGACCCATGACTGAGTGACCGTGCAGAATGTTAATGATTTGATAAATTTATCTGATCCAATTTTACTTCATGGTTGCACCAAAATTAAATTTAGAATGCCAACAGTTCCTCATTATCATTATGGTACGAGTAAAATATGAGACTTTTAAAAAATTGGATTTCCAATGATTTCCTTGAATCTTTCGTCGTGATTTAAAAATAAATGCACTTCTTTTATTATTGAAGCGTTAAAAGAACCTTGACACACTTAAATTCCCAAAATGTCCCTCAAATCCAGTCACATTTCGTCATGATAAATGATTATTGACCAATTAATCACTAATTAACCTGATGATTATTATTTTATATTATTTTCCAGGCGTCTGTCCCGACACGGAAGTTCAACAAATGCTCACCAACATATTCGGATCTCAATCCTTTCCCATGCGAAAAGCGGGTCGGATGTTGTACTGGATGCCTAAATTTAAGAATTTATCCCCCTGGCTCCTCCCAGATCCACTGCCAGACGACGGTCTTGACCTGGCTAAACTCGCTATAAAACGAATCACTTCGGTGGACTTGTCCACGTCGATTTCAGTCTTTCAGGTGAATGAATGGCTTATCAATCTAAGTTAGCTTATCTAATTGATTTTCTCCACTTTAGGCGGAAGAGCTCGAAGATGCCTCCGATCCTACGTGGATAGTTTCCGGTCAGAGTCCGGAACAACAAGAGTTAATCCAGGGTCATCCCCAGAATCAACCGATCTATGTGGAGGGAGCATTTCGTGTCTGGTTATCCCGAACTTGTATCAATTACTTTATCCTGAGGGCCGAACCCAGGTCGAGACCGGCGCCACCGGAGGCTGAAGATGCGGATGGTGAGTTCCAGAGGTCCTTGCAGGCTCCTTTGGGTCAAATTTAAGTTTGAATTACTTTTCTTGCAGATGTGAGTAAGCTCCACAGCATATTTGGCGAAGATTACCACGCCCACGCCGTTGTTCCCGTGCCGTCCGTGCATGAGCAGGAGGATGGCATCATTCTGGCGGTTTGTGCGACGGGTACCTCCTCCAGAGACTCGCTTCTTTCCTGG
>JAAXNX010003554.1:0-10452 GCA_036491905.1 Folsomia manolachei
GATCTTTGTTGTTAACAATGGGCGGATGAGAAGAAGATTTTTAATTGTTTTTTTGGTTATAAAGTGTAAAGTTCATTTTATTAAGGGCAATTTTTTCTTGGCACAATTTTAATGTTTTTTAAAAGACAAATATTTATGGTAGTGATATTGCGAATGAGACATCTTCTTAAGAAATTGATGACACACGTTAGATAAGGATGCTACTCAAAGATATTGAATTTCTCAAATACAGCTTGACTTTGCTTCATAAAATAAATAAAGATGGCTACTTAAGGTTAAAGAGGTTGGTTGTCGGATTCATTGGAATTTATGTATGGCTGTATTCTGAATTTTTATAACCTTGTCTTGATAACGGAACCCGAAACCATAATTCTATCCAAATTATGTACACAGAAAGGTTCGGATTACTTATATTTTGGAGTCAGCATTCAAATCTATCCAGCCCCACATTCATATTTCATCAACAAGTATTTACTCTTGGAGCGAATGAATGATTCAAAATTCAAATAAATTAAATGAGTCTTAAAAATTTATGACAAGTTATGACTCTTGACTAAATATGTTCCTGAACTGCACTTGATCCCTGAATGCTGGCAACGAGCCGCCCTTAATAAAAAACGGTTTGTTTGTAAACATTACGACAAGTTTGGAGCTTGACTCTGAATTCCAAGCTGAAACCATGTTTTGACATTTGCATCCCTTTCGAATTTAAGTTTTAATTTAATATTTTTGAAGCCAGCAGTTTACCAATGGAAATGAATGATTCAAAATTCAAATAAATTAAATGAGTCTTAAAAATTTATGACAAGTTATGACTCTTGACTAAATATGTTCCCGAACTGCACTTGATCCCTGAATCCTGGCAACGAGCCGCCCTTAATAAAAAAGGGTTTGTTTGTAAACATTACAACAAGTTTGGAGCTTGACTCTGAATTCCAAGCTGAAACCATGTTTTGACATTTGCATCCCTTTCGAATTTAAGTTTTAATTTAATATTTTTGAAGCCAGCAGTTTACCAATGGATGGTTCATTCCGGACATAAATTATACTGTGCTTAATACTGTTCCAGGCTGTAACCAATAAAATTGCTACACATTTCTTTCAGACACACTTGGTAGCATTATAATTTATGCATAATCGGCAGCAGGAGTAGAACTCGTAGTTTGTTGCACATTGGATGGAATTTTAAAATGAGAAATATGCGACGCAGATGGGATAAAATGAGATGGAGATACGCATAGCTCTTAAACTACATTCACGCAGAAATTCTTGGCTTGGTTTTTGGGAATAAGTAATGCGATGCGATTCAATATTCAATGGCACAAAGTCTAGAGTAATAAGATGATGTAGAAATTCGGCTACAGATGCATTCTTGTTACAAGTAATCTCGTACTCGGTATGGGAACCCAAGGGAAGTAAGAAAAGCCCAAATGTTTCCAGTCTCATCTTTTATGGGAAGGAAAGTCGTAAACTGAAACCTCGAGGATCCAGACTTGGATACATCCAAGTATCACAGAATCCTTAAGTATTGACATCCATTCACTTTACTACTTATCTGTTTTGTATTAAATCGAAACATGGTTTTACTGTTTTAGGCGAAAGTGCGTAAAATTCTGGGAGTAAACCAGTGAGTCATATATTTATGTGAGGTAATGTAAGTTTTTTTTGGTGGCAAGGCTTTTTCTAGTAAGTCGTGGTTTGGTGGCATGAGGTAAGAATTTTGGCTCAGTCTCCAATTTCTTGGATATCAAAATACAGCATTATTACGACCCTCCCATCCCACACAAGTCAAGAATAAAAATTACATATCTAAGTACAAGGCTTGTGTGGGTACTGGAGTACTTTTTCCAAGAAAATGGGTGGTCAACCACATGGACTCACTGCAAACTATTATTATCCAGCAGCACCACTGCATACTTAAAGTACCTGTAAAACCTTTATAATGTAGTTTGTTTTCCTACCACTTTCCAAGATTGCAGACAAGCAATTCCGAGTTTTTGCGATTTATTCGCAAATAAAAAGCACACTGAACAACAAAACCAAACACAATTTATTTTACTTCCACTACACTCAATAAACCCCGTCTATCTAAGAGAGATGTTATGTTTTCTAGTACGCAGTAAAATTTGCAAATGCATAATTTATCGTGTCTTGTAAATGGCAAAAATGGGAAAAGAAGTGAGAAAATGTCAGTCATTCAGTCAGTTCAATCAAGTTGTTCCATTCGTGATTGCCTTATTTGGTTTTTCATGCCGATTTCCTCTCCTGTTTATTTAATGCGGATTGTATAAAGAAGCACATGTCTGCATTGGCGATTGGATTTTGATTCAGGCTTATATTCCATGGGCCTAGTTTACCATAATGTTGTAAGAAGTCGGGCAAACGAACTGATGCAAATAATTCCATTTTATTAGTGCAACACAACCCAGCATCAGCACAAGTTCCATTAGGCCAGATCAAATCAACTTTATTTTATTCGGCTTGGCCCCAAACCATCAATGTTTCAATTTAATCCGACCCAAGAAAGAAGACGTTGCAAGAAATGGCATCACATCACAATCATTGCAATTCTATCGAGTCATTTCGTGTAGAGATGCTCACTTCACTCACATCTCGCCAAAGTAATTTTGCTCGACTCAGTTCAATTTCTTGGGATAGAAAATTGTACAACAAAAGTATCTGCAACAATAAGTACAATAAAGTGAGATGGAAGTATCTCAAATTGTCCGGTTGCCTATCTGAATTGGGAGTGAAGGAAAATTGGGAGATGAAATGGNGGGAGTGAGAGTGAAGGAAAATTGGGAGATGAAATGGCCAAATAAGACACTTTCTAATAAAGTGCTCGGAATCAAAATCAATCTCGTAAAGTATTCGAAAATCTCACAAATAACTTGAGTTGGACAGCCATGTAGTGATTTTACAAGAGACGAAATAACACCAAATTCTTCAAATATTTACGAAGATTTATGCTTCTTATCAACAACCCCATTTTACTGCAAACATCTTATTTGCACACTTGCAAAATGTGTGCCAAAAGTATTTCACATATTTACATTCTTTTAAAATTGGAGCAAATTCTGACTTAATTAAAGAAATATTTACTCGGCTCTTACTCGATGAAGTCTATTTAAAAGAAAATAGGGCAGCTTTCTCCTTGGTCCGTTTTCTTTCCAAGTCTTGCCAGTAACTTTCTCCAGCATTCGGTTGAAGTTTCCTGTAAAATCTTACACGGAACCTCGTCGGAACTAATCCTTTCCCCGGCCAGACCTTGTTATCTCATCTCTTCCTTCAGTTCCATTGCTTGGCTCTATTACTGAGAAAGAAGACTTCATTTAATTCAACTCCGGAACACACAAAGCAAAGTAAAGGGACTCGTATCCTCCCATCCATCTAAAGGACCACACCCAATTCATCCATCTCCTCTTTAACTCTGTATCATATCGTAATGTTGGATCTAGTGAGGCAAGAACCCAAAGGCAGTGGACCAGTGTGTATGTAACATTACACAAATACTGTAATGTAATGCATTGTAATGTGATGTTGTTTGTAGCCCGTATTGTGCTGTGCCGTTCTTTCATGTTAAAGTAATGGAATGGAATGGGATGGACTTATTCCAAGAAATACTTATGCAGTGACCAGACCATGCCCGGTTCATTTAACAAAGTACCACTAACACCCAACATTTCCGTCTACTTATCAGTATCGCACTTTATCGTAGATTAGAAAGACAAGACAATGTCTGTGAAATTTATAAAATAATCCTTTCCTCCTGGCTAGCTGGCAATTGAAGTCCGTTAGTTTGAGTCTGTCCTAAATTTCTAGCGTCTGTACTTTTCTGATGAAGGTCGAAAAAAATGTTAAATACTTTCCTGAGTGACTGGACTTGTACTGAAACGAAACCAGAGTAAATGCCGCTGATATTTTCATTAATAATAGGAAGTTGCAAAAATATTATTTTCGCCACGTATGAGCAAAAAACGCCCAAATTAATTGAATCTCCTCAAACGCCACGCCGACAGGGAATCATTACATTTTTACGAGTAAGCCAGTCAATGCCGTTTCCGTCATTCTTAAGTTGTGAATCTGTCATCCCCAATTTATGAAAATTATTATTAGTAACAAATTGGATGATATTCAGTTTGTTAGTCGAAATCGAACACGCAAACAGCCAACCGGTCGAGTAACGCACTGCGAGAATGAAAACCGCAATATTTTTACGAAGCCACCAACCAACTAAAAAGCAACAACTGTGTCTAACTAAGTAACCATTAAGTTATAAAGTGCCTGAGTGACTGAGATATCGTCGAAATTCCTCCACTTTTCGTTTCAACGATGAACACTAATTGGCCACCTCTTCTTCCTCGCCAAATTACTTCATGAATGGTTTATTACTGTCATTATCACTCCTGCTGAAATGCGCCAAACTGTGCCATCCATACACCATTGGCCACGGTATAAATACTTTAACATCTCACCCATAAACTAGAACAGAACCAATCTACTTGATTTTATAACTATCTTACAAAATCCTACTCACCTATCCACTACAAAACTAAGTTTCACTTTCTTTCCTGTAAAATAACTCGCATTGCATGAAATTGTTGCATAATAGCCCACAAATCGTGTCACGGTTTGGTTTGCCGTGTTCCTCATTCCATCAATTTATTTTACATATTTACAACAAGTGTTGAACTGTGTTATCGAGGCGGTCGGTGGGTCCTGCAACTTATATCGATTCTAGATGCAAAGCCTGTCCAAATCTGGTGGTTGTGGTTGAATGGGGACGGCTTAATATTTCCAACTTCATGGCTTGGCGTTGCTGAGCAAATAAAATAAGCCGGTTTATTTATACGGAACCAAAAATCTTTGGTTATCACTACTACATAAATACCAAAGCCTGGTGTGGTTCAACTGGCTTGTTTGGTGATGAGGAGATGACGAAAGGTGATAAATAGTTGGAAAGGAAATTAGTTCCATCTTATTTTTTATCCTGATCCAGGCTCAGGGATGCGTTGATACAGAGTTTGGTTCCCTGGATGGAAAAAGTTCCTTTGAATTTTTACTCTAAATCCAATCTGACCTGATCTCAATTTGATTTGATTTGATCACAATGATGATAAAAGCCAAGAAAAAGTTCTCATGGGATGAATCCTCCTTCAGATCATTGGAAGAAAGGGTTTTGAATTTAAGGATGTGAATATGCTGCTGGTTCTGGCTCTTGTGGCTAATCCTATACAACCCAGCCAATTTTCTGACACGGATAACATTATATTCCTGTACAATAGAAAAATATTTCTCTGAAAAGAATACGAGTTAAGCCTTCCCTTCCTACGGGATAGGAATACATGTGGAACAACAGATCAGAGGTTGTCTGCCCTTGTCGTCAAAATTGGTTGGATTTGAGCCGTGGTCGATCGCATCCTATCCGTATTTTATTCTATTTTATTATTATACTCCAATTCACGGGATCCTATCCCAGATTAGTATCAGTCAGACTTATTTTATTTACTCCTTCCAAATTTTAATCTTTGTATCTTCCAAACTTTTATAAGGTTTTATTTTGCACTTACTTTATTCATATGTAACATAACCAAACCTTATTAATACTCTATGTATTCAATTTAAAGCAATCCGTTTACTTGGTGTTGGGCATAGTCCAAGCTTTGTGCGGATGTATTTAACAACTGTATAAAAATATGGTACAAAATAAAATAGGAACATTGCAATAAATCCCAATAGATATTTCTATATTCCTGTATTTCACGCCCCATGAGTACAGTAAACTATATAAACAAGGAGATGACGGGTCTATCAATTTCTGACTCTCTTTGTACTTTTTTGTGCCTTCTTCTATAACAAAGTGCAATCCTTCCAATATTTGAAGACATGGCGAAGGAAAGGGAACAAAGGAATTGGGGAGAAATATAGAATAATAATAAATAGGAAATCAAACAAAATCCTTTTTTTATGACAGACAACAATAATACCAATACCACCACCACCTTATCTCACCTATTTCAAAGGCACAATTTCGCCACGGGTGCCCTTAACTAAGTGACTGACACATCTAATAAATAAAATAGGGCTATGGGTCTGTATTAGAGAAGTTTTCAAGAAAATCTCAAATGTGACCTATTAAAAAGATATTTCAACACGTTCACACTTTGAATATGTTGTAAACGGGATGAAATGCAAAAAATTTATTTTACCGCATTCACGTGTAACACATTAAAGTTATTTAGTTAAGAAACGCACTCTGTGCGAGTAACACATGAATAAAATATAGGATAAAAGGATATTATGCAGATAGATATTTTACAGTATTCACTTTACTTTATTTTGCACTAACAATGAGAGTGATATCTTATTACGGAAAGTAAAGCAAGTTTGTGAGTAACAGTAAAGTTGGTTGGATACCATCGGCTTGGTTTGTGTCATTCAAATGGTAATGCTAATCAAAGGAGAATGGCAATGACATCATTTTCTTGCACGGATTTCCACCAGAAATTTCCTACATCTCCAAATTTCGTGGCAATAACGAACCAAGTCATCCTGTGCAGTGCAACACGTTCATGATCCAGAAATCCTTTTTGAATTGTTGAAGGTATAGAAAACCTTTATTAGATGAGATGAGCCACGTTAGAATAAGAAAGAAATAATGGTTGACTGACTCTTAATACGAGAATCTTGAGACGCAACTCCTTTCATCTTTTTTCTTGGTTTTATTGGACAACCAAGATTGGATCATGTTACATTAGCATCTCATTAAGCAGAGTTGCATGCAGCTTTGCTTTGAATGTGTCAATTTCAGCCGTCTTTTTTGCAAACGTAATGGGTTGCAATTTAAAAGCAAGGAAATTTCATAAAGTTTCTGTAACGAGGTTGAAACTAATCAGCGTCAAAGTGATATTAAAGGATGTTGCAATTTGATCAGGATAAAAAGAACGAAGTTAATTGTACAGGATTGTAGATTGATATTATTTCCAGCAGAGTAATTGGAATTTAAAATGTTTGATTATGAACAAAACAATATTGTTTCGCAATAGGCTAAAAATAAGATTGAATGGATTTCGAACAAAAAATGACGTTCAAAGATGAGTGTAGAGATCGCATAACAAAATTCGAGACCAGTGGCAATATAAAAGACCTTTGCGTTAACCCCACAAACAAATTTCAGGATCGGATGCCCGTCTTTCTTTAATTAAAACTTGAGACAATCTGTGAACCTTCTTTAATGTTTATCTTTCCACCACAAACATACCGAGGCCGATATTCCTTACCTGCATTTACGCCGTGAGCCTACTTCGCGGATATTATGCAAGCCTCCATTAACCTACTTCCAACTTGAATATGGTTCTATGACTAAAATTGAGTTTCGGCATTTATTCAGCGACGATTTTGAACTCGGACGACCTTCCTATTACATATAACATGAGCAAAACAAGAGCAAATGATATATGAGTCATGATTTGTCTTTCGGACTTTTGCAAATTGTAAAACAGACAAAACCTAAATTTCGCATTCTCTCAAACTGTGAAGCATCATTAAGAAGATATCAAGCCAGGCTATAAAATCAACAAAGTGTTCAACTAACTGTCACTCGGTTCAAAGTTTCAACAGCTTTAATTTTAATCCGTACAAATAACCCCACCGCAGAAGAGCCTTAAAGTATTGGTTTTGGTTAAAGTTGTTACGTTGTCAGCACTTACTTAACAAGTCTCATTCCGAGCTGCACTGTATTTTCTGTTTCTATTTAACTTTGCCATTTCCTTTCATTACATTTCATGTAAATTTCACGACTTGTGTCACTCATTCCTCCAACAACTAATTGTACAAATACTTTAACAAACCCACAACGAATAACCCATGCCATCAGTAGGGCTCCATTTTCATGTTGATGGATTCCGCAAGACGTAGAAAACTTCGTACGGAGGCAAACCAAACTTGAGCTGGAAACTTAAACACAACATTTACGCAGCAAAAGAAGGCCATTAAAACAGGAAGGGTTGACATTTCCTTAAAATAAAATCACGACTTCTTTTCACTTTCCTTTTCACAATTAGTTGTTGTTATTACATTGGGTGAGTCTCCAATTTCAAATTCTAATTCAGGAATGTGGATAGCGTTTCTTGTTACGTTGTGTCATCTTGGTTTGTTTTGCCTTTGTGGCGATAAGTGACGATGTCACCATAATGGAGTAAAGAGTGGAGAATTATTATAGTTTTGCGCATTCAAGGAAAACTTAATGCATGTTGCAACGGATGTTAGTAAATACAAGAATTCTTACAAATATGCCATTGTGGAGTATTATGGCAAATTGGTAACTTTGCGCGAATTTAACATGACTAGCAAAAAAGTGTCATTTAGATACATGCACCAAGTAGAAATAAATTTAATCCTTTATTTAAACCCATGTCAATATCATTAACACTTAGATGACAATATTGCTTCACAAATATTTGACAATTTACTGTAATGCAACTTTAATTAGGTGTCTGAACATGAATCATTTATTAAACTCTTTTACTCGCGAATGCACACAGAGATATTTCTGCATCTACCAAGTAGTCCAATATGAATTTGTTCAAATATCTATCTTCAATTGTTTACTCACAATTTACGGGTCCAACTATCAAATAAGCCAGCCAGGCCAAGTCAAGTATAGTAGGTATAAGTGCAGTATTTAGTTTGTGGACCAGAGTTGATTCACCTTTAACATCAAAGTCAAATTCCACAAAGGAAAGCCAAGAGACAAAAGAACGTAGGAAAACTCTTCACTCGAGTACTTAGTTGAGTGGAGATGTAATGTGGTTCTAAGTAGATGTGCACATAATATTATCATCCTTCACCAGACTAATAGGTAGAAGTAAGAAAAATTAAAGGACCAATATTTACTCCGAGTCTCATTTCACTGGACTCAAGATAAGAAATGAGTGAGATGACGAAGTGACGGTGCGCGGAAAGATGCTACCCATATCATGCTACCCATAGCTTGCTACCAATTTTACGCTACCAAGGACTTGCTACCGTATACGCTATGCTACCGCGAAATAATGCTACCCCAATTTTGCTACTTCGAGTTATGCGAAGTAATAAAATTACTGTGATCAGTTGATCACTGTGTGAAAAAAAAAAATTTATATCCAAAATTGACCTTGACCATACCCCCTATCCCTTCTGGAGGTGGTAACATCGCCCCCACCTCGGAGGATGAACTCCTTCCAAAAAATACCTGACTTTGATTACATCAGTACCCCCTGGATAGGCACTTATCTACTGCTGTCTGGGTAGCATAGTATATACGGTAGCATAACTTGGGATAGCATTATGTGGCGGTAGCATAACTGGGGTAGCATTATTTGACGGTAGCATAACGTATACGGTAGCAAGTCCTTGGTAGCGTAAAATCGGTAGCAAGCTATGGGTAGCATGATATAGGTAGCACTTTTCCGGCAATCCGAAGTGGCTGGTTTTGGATGAGAATGTACAAAAATGAGAAAGATCAATATTTGCATAGCGGATGATTCTATTAGGCCGATATATTGCGTATAAGAAGCAAAGGGGCAATTTATTTTTTCAAGTATTGCATTCAAATATAAATTAAAACTTAACAAAAAGTTGGAATTATACGCCTAGAATTAAGTTTAATTACTGCAGTAAAATATCACTTTGCGACAGATCCTGTTGAACAGTAGCACAAAAACTAAATAGTTTATATTAAATAATTTTTCTGGACTCCTTCTCATCTTGAGTATTCGCTGTAAAAAATAATTTAAAAAATAAACATCCCAAAAAGGACTCTTCTCTATCCCTCATTTCTTTAAATGCGGGTCATGTCACCTTAAACTTTTATCTTCATTCCCTTTTGAACTTCCAGATTTGGTGAAAAATGCAACATGCAACTTTAATTTACCTTAAGTAACTCACGTTAAGGAAAACTTGTTCAATTCTGCCATGCAATTACCAAGAATTTTTGTTGGCCCATCCCAAAAAAGTCAGTATTAAGAATCAGTCTGTCAGGTCAGGTAGGGTGCGTTGCAGGTAGATTCAAACCAAATATTTGTTTAACATTTATTCTTGTTAGGAGACGGCATAGCTTACTGAGTTGCTACCTGCTTCCTTATCCAAAGTATTGCCCCTTATCAGTGAGTTGAAGGCGAGAATTGAATTTTTCTTCTAAAAACAATGTTTCCATTGTATTGTTCTTTTACTGGGTCCCTACTACCCACATCCTATATACATTATATTGCTTCCCAACTTTCTTTGCATGGTTGCCGGCCGAAAACACCCACTAACAATATCATGCAGCTAACTCAGGACCAACCATTTATTAGTTTTTCTTGGTGCTGACAACCAAGACTAAACCCATCGTTAACCCTTCATCATTTCGGCAGTTACCATATTTAATTTATGTTACCCCATCTCTCTCCCACCCTGTAAAACGTCGCGTCC
>JAAXNX010003555.1:0-10446 GCA_036491905.1 Folsomia manolachei
GCAAAAACCTTCTCTTTTGTGAACAAAACGCATTAACGACTGTCTTTGATCCATTTTAAATTCAATAACAAACCTAATCGAATGCCAAGGTCGATACGACATTGGCAGTGACAACATAATATTGTTATTACGCCCACATTTACTGGATATATTTACACAATGGAAACATGCTACATGTATTTTTGGCGTTCGGAGTAAAACAATTAGTATATTTCGGCCATTTTTAGTACAAAAGAGAAAATTGCTACCACACTTGACTTGCTCTACAAAGTAATAACAATAACAAGCCGACGCCATTACTGTTTGATGAGATCTTGCCTGCTGTATTGGTTAAAAGCTCATTACTTTCCTCCATTCATCTTCTTCTCGACAGGAAAATATCATCATTCTTCACATGTCAACTTTTACTAGATGCCGGATAATGAAGAAAACATAACGTAAATTAAATACTGTGTCATGAACGTGACACAGGAAAAACACTTAAAATTGTCAATACCCAGTAGACTGATATTCAGTTGCCGTTGACGCAAGTAAAACCTATTCAACGAAGGGCTTATCTCGGCATGAATTCGGGTTCAGGACCATCAAACCATGTATTTCCCGTCTGTTATGTTCTTACTAATTGAAATGTAACCCAAACCAAGAAAAGTCCAGAACCCGTGAAAGCAAAGGTTTCCTCTTTTATCTGATGTCATGTCATGCCAGCCTCAAAGCTGTTTTGAATGACAACGTGATTACTTGTGACTCGAGACTTGGATTGGGCTAGGTAAAGCTAAAGCACAACATATTTCCTACTCTGTAAAGACTACAATTTGCCCACGGGTATAAACCAAACCATTGGTTTGGGGAAAGCATTCCAAGCTAACAGTAACATAGCTTAGCTAAGCTAGCCATACTTTGCCAGTATTACCTGAATTGGACTTTCTCTCTGGCTAATACTAACAATAAGCGACGACTCTAATCGCAAAGATAGTACCACAAAGCACCAGAGAAAGTGTGTGGGCTCCGAGAAAGCAGTTCGGTGCGCATCTCCGACCCAAAAAGAATGGTGGTGGTGGATTTTGGCAACATTACCCAAACCCTGCGAAATTTCACTTCCAAATCATCTCTCGCCCTCGTCTTGATTGCGTCTACCTTTTACTTTGCTCTCAGTTTGGCGAATAGTTCCGAGTTGGAATCTGGTTACGTTATATGACAACTTTCTCTCCAAGTGAATCTTGTTATATCAAATCAAACACTGTCCAACCATCAAAAGTAGGACGAAGAAGAGAAAGAAGTTTGTTAGCCTCGATCCCACTTTCTCCTCACGATTTTTGCTGACCTAACCAAGGAAGAAGGAAAAGAAATCGTAAAACTTTGTGAACTAGATCTGTCAAGAGAAAGTCGTATTTTTCTCTTTTCACTCATCGTCACGGATTGTGGTAGTCGGACAGGAAGGAAACTTTTTTTTCAGTTTTATTGCACCAATCGACCCCAATTCATATATTACTTGTTGTGACTTGTTATGACTTCCTGGAAGTGAAAGTTTTGTTGGGTGGATAGTACCTTGTTGACTGATTGTGATTTACTGCGCTTATTACATATCGTGGGAGTAAAACAGTCGTATTGAATCTTGTCAGCTTCCGCTATCAGGCTTTGATTCATTTAAGTGGGCACGCAACGCTAAACGTGACGCAATTCTATACAGGTGACGGACGACTTAAGAAGTCTCTCTTCTTCATTTGTGAATACAAGAATCGCAATAATCCCTAAAAAGTTTGGAACTTCTCTTCACCAATGAGAACTACTATGGAACGAATTAGAATAAAACCAATTGTCAAAACGTTCCGGAAAGGGTTAAGAAAACCATCAATAAAAATCACGGTCTCCGCCGATATACCAGAACTTTATTATTCATCCCCGGCTCGGACACCATCCCCACAAACCGTCATAAAAAGAATTATGACCTTTGGCCCCAGCCTAGATGGGGATAATGATGACGCTTTCACTACCCGAATCTCGGTGGATGATTCCGTCGTAGATTTCCCAAACTGTGTAGACTTTGGGATAAAAGACTTTCTCTGCTGTACGAATGAGGTAAGACCAACTCCAGGAAGACACTAATAAAATGTATTACGCAATTCCCACGTATGTACATATGCATGACTACTACTATGCAAATAAACAGTCTGAACCCACGTCAGAGTAAAATGTCAAGCCCCACCAACTCTAGCTACATGTCACGTTTTTGCTCTAACCTTGTTTTTCTTCTTTCTATGCCATTCCCAGATTGATTTCGAGCTATCAAGTGACACGGATAACAGTTTCCTCGAAGCAGCTCCACCACACCGATTTAGTGATTCTGAGCTAGAAAATCAAATCGAAATCATGTCAATCACATTGGACAACGTCCTTAATCTTGGCCCAAAGCGGAGCAGTTTCTCAAAAGATGACAACTTCACCTTCGACCTCCTCCGACTCGAGCATCAGCACTCACTCGTGGCAGACATCGAAGAGGATGACCACGGATCCTGGAACAGATTTCAAGATGACCACGGTATGATCCGGCTAAGTCGTGGTGGCACGGGAAATGGTGGCGACCCCGGAAATCTAAACTTGACCAATGAACCTGTCCCCAACCCTGGAAGACGACAACTCCCACCACCACGCCCTTTTACGCGTCACATTTCTCTTCCAGCCTCAATCTTCATGACATATCTACTGGCCGAGCAAAATTTTAAGAATAAAGAGAAACGATCCAGTCTCAACAATAATGAGAGAGATCGCTATAGTAAGAGTGCGAAAGACTTTCACCGACAAAATGAACGATTTGGGACAAGAAAATTGACAAAAATTGATGGAAGTTATTCCTCCAATGAGGAATCCCTTGAGGGCGAGGAAATCAGTGGAGCTAGAAATGAGGATGAACTAGGAATCAATGGAGACATTGACAATTCCAGTATGGCCAGTGAAGACTCCAGACAGGGGGATGATCCTTCACATATATTTTCAAGAAATTCCAGCACCAAAGATTATGACCATCGGAGAGGAGTGATTACCATGAATTCCGAGGATGACGACAAGGATGATGAGGAGGAGAAAGCGTTTACGTCGGAGATTGAGAGAAAGTCTTTGGTACTGAGGTATATGAGGAAACTCGTGAGGCAGGATACGTCACAAAATTTTGCTTCGCCAGATTATTGTATTTAATGAGCACATTGTTATATTCTATAATATATTATGTTAGCTAACCAATTTTTGTGGATAAGAATGAGCTAAGGAAAAAATTATAAGGTTTTTCGGATAAAACAGGGAATCGTAATGGCAGATNCTATAATATATTATGTTAGCTAACCAATTTTTGTGGATAAGAATGAGCTAAGGAAAAAATTATAAGGTTTTTCGGATAAAACAGGGAATCGTAATGGCAGATATTTAAGGATTTACCCAAGGAAAAGAATGTATTTATATTTGAATGGTTCACCACATGACGTGATTAAAATAATGTGATAATAATGTTGAAAAGGTTTAGAGTACGTGTTTCAAATTGTTACCCCCAAATATTTGAGCTTTATGAAAGATAAATGAGCTTCGTGAAAGAATCGGTAAAGTTATTAATTTTGTTAGAGTATCAGGTTACGAGAATATTTGAAATATTTTAACATTTATTCATTCCAAGAGGTGTATTATTTTGTTCATAATAATGAAAAAATGTTTATCCAATACATTACTTTAGGACATCTGCAGGGTCAATATTGTTACGCATCCACCTGTTAATTTACAATCTTTAATTGTCTCTCAACCATCAAATAAATAATTATAATACATTCTTTTACGATCCTTCCAAATATTGTCCTGTTATTGTCCTATTTTCTGAAATGCATGGCATATCAAGTTTTGAATAATGTTTATCTAATACATTGCTTTAGGACATCTGCAGGGTCAATATTGTTACGCATCCACCTGTTAATTTACAATCTTTAATTTTCTCAACAATCAAATAAATAATTATAATACATTCTTTTACGATCCTTCCAAATATTGTCCTGTTATTGTCCTATTTTCTGAAATGCATGGCATATCAAGTTTTGAATACTGATACTGAGACAACTTTTATTATTAAAAGTCACCTAATTCCATGACCAGACTGTTAAAAAGTATACATCTAACCTCGCCTAGTAGTACGAATCTGTGAAGTTTGAACCTTTTCTATTGTTTTAAGCATCAAACTAAAGCATCACCTATACACGCTCCACCCGAGAGAAAGTCTCACTCGTTTTGAAGCAGCCGTCGAAATAATTAAGAACCCAACCCAGATAGAAGGCTTTACAGCTCAAACTCACGGAATTGAGGTGGATTTCTTGTGATGAGAATGAAGAGGATGGAGAAAGAGACATTTGCGAAATTGGTTTTATACTAAAGCTAAGACGCTTAGAATGATTAGGAAACCTTTCTCCACGCAAACACCACCAAATTGACTTGACTCACATCTAAAAACACTGAAAAAAGAATGAGGATCGATCCTTGGGCCGAGGTCTTTTATGGGGTTGATGTATCTTATCTTACTTTATGAATTCGTGTCATGCAAAAAAACAGACATTTTGAAATCTTGTGGTACACTTTGTATCAATTTTAAATGAGCAGTTCTTCGCAGTTGCATACATAAAAAGATATCTTTGAAAGACTTCCTGAAAATGAGGGTAGTATGCAAAAATTTAATTAAAAAATGGCCACGAAGGAATTATGCATTTCTGCAACAAAGTCCACTTAATCTTGAAACACGTCCATTTATTAACAAGTCAGTGATTTCCTTACACTAATAAATTGAAGATATTCTGTAATTGATTTGAAGAGTTAGCGTGGAAAGTGTAAAGTCGAAAAGTTTCCATAATAGAATTTTAAATAATCTAAAGTTATCTATGTATCTACGAAGTACAACGATTGGTAAAATGTGTAATCTTTTGTATTTATATGTAATTATTACAGAAGCTTATATATAATATATGATTAATATGTAATTAATATTCTCCACGAGGCCCTTACACTCTAGTGAATCACAAGTTGAAAGGATTTTGAGAATCCTTTTGAATATATTTTAATCTTAAGATTCTATTTTGCTGCCGAATAGTATAAATTGTACATTTATGTAATCTGAATTAGCGTGGATATTCGTGTAGTATAAAAATTGATTCAGTGCACTAAATGCACTTAGTTGCAGTTAAATCATATCGTATTGGAGCAAAATATTCAACTCATTTTTTTACCATCCGAGAAATGTTCAAGATTTACAGGATATATTTGAATTTGTTTATAGATATCTTAATACAGAAACTTTCTCTATTCTATGATATTTAAATTGTCGTTTAGTCACATTTTATAAAATTGTACATCGTCAATCTCCCTTCCCACTGCAACAACATTTGACCAGTTTATAAAAATTGTTAGTACATTTAGAACTTATGGCACACAGAAGTTCTTCAGAAAATTAAATACTAGGTAATCGACTCAATCCCAAGATTATGGAGTAAGATAAACTCAATCATTTGGCAAAAGTAATCTAAATTCTTACCAACCTGAACACGAGATACTAATAACTAATAAAAATCTCTTCAAAACTAAAATTAACAGTCAATGTAAAAAACCTAGTTTCTTCAGCCAAAAGGCAACTAATATTTCAAAAAGTACAAAAGAACACTAAACAAAAACATCGAATTGAATACCAACTGCTATAATATTAACTAGAACACTACATAAAAATTATACAAGTCATTTCCTTTCTAAACTTCTGTTCCATCATCTCCCAGAATGGCAGCTGTCGGCTCATTGATAACTGGACTTTCTCCAGTGGATGAAAGTCGTCCATTTTGTTCTTCTGACTCGGTTACGGGTCCACCCTTCTTTTTACCCGGTTTCGGAGGTGGTTTCGGAGGAACTTTCTTACTCGGGCTGGCAGTACCACTACCTCTCGGAGAAGTTTCAGTCTTAACAGGTTTAACTTTCTTGTTGGGCTTGGGAATATTTCTTTTGTTTCCGAAACCGTTGTTGTTATCTCCATCCGGTTCTGGCTCCACCTCCGCTATCGGAGAAGTTAGTGGCTCTACTTCCTGAATTGGAGCAAAATGGGAGATCGGTTGACCTAGAATAGATTGAGTTGGGGTTGACCGGAGATTATGATGTCGGCCAAGCGTTCCTCCCATGAGGGGGTGGTGAAAGGAGTTTGGTGTACTGGGAGTTGATCCTGGAGTTTCTGGCAGGTTATTTAGGGAAAGTCGGCTACTTCCTGGAAAAAAGATAAGAACATTTGGTTAACAAAGAGCTGTATTAGCAAACAGAAGAACGCTTACCATCAGCAGTTGTTCTTGGTCCAAGATTATCTCCGAGATTAGAATATATTTGGCCTTGCCTTCACAAAGGGAAGTGAAATTGTAGCAGCAGAACCCGTCGGACTTGGAGGACCCATTGGACTAGCGGCAGAAGGTGACCAACTTGGCACTCTGTGTCTTCTTGGCAGAGTTACTAAAAAAATGAGCAATGTGTTAGCTTTAACATGGACAGGAACACCACCCACACTTAGCTATTGTCCTTACCATAACCCGGCCTTGCCCCTGGTGGCACAAGGGCAGGTTCTCCAGGTGAAAAAGGTAGTCCAAATGGCGACATTGGTCTCCCACCACTGGAGTAGATTGATTGGGGATGATTATTATACCCAAAACGACTCGGGTTCACTAGAATTGCCGGATTTAATTGGTGTGGATGCGGAGTAATCAGCATCCGGGTGGAATCGGGTAACGTAGACACCGTAGATGAGGGTGCGGGAGAGTCTGCGAAACGTGTGTGAGGAAGATCCAGCAAATCCGGGTATTCTCCAGAGCCCGGATGATGAATCCCTCCGTGGTGAGGTGCCCCTGTGAGAGAGGAGGATGGTGGAGGTGGAGTTGGAACCATTTGTAGGGCGGAAGATGGTCGTTGATGGTTGTAAAGGGAACCATTCTCCGTATTGTAAGGGGACAAAATATCCGCGGATTGGGAACGAGATCGATCTGGACCCACGAAATATTTTTCCTTCATGAGAAGCATGGCTGTGCCGTCGTCATCAAGTTTTTCCGAGCCTTGACCAGAAGTTGGGGTGAGAAGGAGTTGGCGTTGGTGGGGTTGGTCTTCTCTTTCCCCCTGAAGAAAAAATATTTGCATTAGAAACTTGTTACGGGAAGGATTCAAGTAGGAAATCACATGCAGGAAAAAATGAAGCAATTATAAGATAAACATAATGTTGTTTTTTGTGGTAAAGTGAAACATTGGGTGGCTGGATATACACAGGAAAACATGCAATACATCTCACGCTAAATTATTTGCGTGCATATTCATCACAGGGTTTGCCAAAAATCAAGATAATATGCAAAAATCAATTAAGACCAAATCATTGCTGCAAAATTATCTTCCCGCATCTCCTAAACTGTTTAGGATAAACATAAACCGTTCCGCAAATAATTAGTAAATCGTAAACTAATCAATCAACCAACCAAACTACAATAAAATAAAGCTTTTTATCAATCCAAATTAATTCCAATCGAAAACTAAAACAAAATTGTAGCCAAGTTTTTGTAAATCTCACATTCCAATCCCTAAAGTTGGTAAATGAATCCACTCTTCCTAATTATGGGATAAATATTTAACTGGCATTGGGTCCGAGTTGGCATCGATCCTTCCATTACGTAGTTTATCGACACACAACAATTCCACTGGAAAAACTTGCATGTTCCTTTTTAATTACTGAATGGCAGTGTTAATGAGATGAAAAAGTTGATTTTTCCAGTTGCATGTCGTTCCAACAGGAAATGTCCATTCCTTCAGTGAGTCGTGTCATTTCATCAAATCAAATTTCATAAATGTGGCCCCTCCAAGAGAAAGTTGAGTTGACACAATGCATTGTAGTCCGCCGATTAATTCACATAACCTGCCACTCATGGCAGTGAAACTCGCCTTTTTAAATCCGAATTGTTTGATGTGTGCAGTGCAGTCGGAGTAAACAAGGAAAGGTAGCAATTAAGTTAATCACATAGAACACAAATCCCGTTTCAACTCTCAACCCCACCTCCCGTCTGCGTTTCCTTTGTTATCTGATTTTGACTGGAAATTGGTTGGTTCCTATTTGAGCCACACTTTGCTCCTACCTCGGCTTGATCACATTTCACCGGATTTTCATCCCTTTGCTGGCTTTGCTGCTCGTAGAGTCGAGTATTGTAGGAAGAGGTCGAACTTGAACCACTAGGTGATTGTTGTTGAGATGATGATAAATGGTTTTTGTGTGGGTCACCACAATAATTCTTTCCATAAGAATTTGAGCCGTTTGGCCCTCCAGACACTGGAGAATAACTACAGGACAGGGTTGCATATGTCGTCAAATCTCTCTGGGGCGGTGGAGGAGGAACCCTCTCAGGTAATCGGATAGGCAGACCTCTTGAAATTGAGGCGTAATTACTACCACAAAATGAGTGAACAGGGATTATTTGGGGTCCAACTGACGCCGGTGGGGACGGGATTTGACACTCGGTACTTTGTGTGGAAGGTGTTCTCGTCACTACGACGAGATTGTCAGATTCAAACCGTGTCGTTTCTCCGGTGGAGTAAGGATTTTGGTGGTGATGATTATGATGGGTGTGGTTTTGGGCATGATAACTCGCACAGCAACTGGGAGAAGGATGCTCATATTGTTGACAACAGGGTGGCCCACAATTTCTGCCGTTATTAGTCGTGGGGGAGATAGCATACTGTGGTGGGGGTGGTAGGACATCTTTACCATCTCCTGGACTTGTGGATTGAGACACGAGAACCACCTCTGCCCCGGGATAAGAGGGATGGTGAAAGTACATCCCGGAGGAAGAAGATGACTCCACCGACTCCAAAACCCCGATTCGGGACGAGGACGGGGAACCTGCCTGATTCTTGGGATGTAGGGACAGTTCAATCATCTCATGGTGAAAGGTGGGCTCGCAATATGCTCCTGTGGAAGACTGCTGTGGAGGATTAGAGCAATTAGTGAGACCATCTTGTTGATCCCGTTGAAATGTACAACGTACTGGGAGCTGTTGTCGTCTAGAATAAGTCCCCATTCCGGAGTTAGCACCTAGCGAAGGATTTGTACAATGATAAAGGATTAATTCGATATGTTAGCTCCACATCCGCGGAACAAGGGACTGTCACGGATTTCCCGTGTCTACTCTGAGCCAGGGAGGATGTAGGGCACAAATGTTGTGGGTGGGTTTGAGACTGTTGATGATGTTGATGGTAGGTTGTGGCTGAAGGACTATTCCCGGTTGGTGAACAATTTTTAAAATGTTGAAGAGTTGAAGGGTCCCCAGAAAATCGGGGGCTGGCTGAATTTGTCGTTGGGGAATCTCTTAGTTTTCCCTGTCCTGGATCCAACTTTGACTTTGACTTGGGACATTCGCTGTACCCTGCGACAGATCCGTTCAGCTTGGCATCACTCTAAAAAAGCCAATGACAGGATAAAAAAACATCCCTGGAGAATTTTCAGAAATTCCTTGGATCTTTCCATTACGCCATTAGAAGTAGAAACTTTCTTTTTTCTGTGACTTTCTCCATCTCTCGTGTCGGCTCACTCAGTCTCATTGGATCAAGTGAATTGAATATGTTTAAGGCCAGGCGAAGCAAAACAAAGCACACTACTAACCTAAGAAATAAGTTGACATTCACAATTCCCTTAGTTCTTCTCCTTATGGAGAGGAAACATGGGTAGATCAAAGTATATGAAAATGGGGAGTAGGAGGTAGTATGTAAGCTTATTAGATAAAGTAGAACTAGTCCAAAACTCGGTAACAAAGTTATGTTAGTCGAAGCCTAGTGAACTGGATTGACAAACCGGTTAAAAAGTAGTAACTCTTGTAACGAGTTCCTTTTAGTGTATCACATTAAGCCGATGATTATATTGTGTTAAGTTAAACACGTTCACCGGTGTTCTTTCCTGAAATTTGGAATAAGGATATTTCAAAACTTTGCTACTTGCTTACAAACTTAGACCAGCTTTTACCACTGCTTTCACCCTGCAAATTTTTGGTTCTTGCTTCTTCCGAAGTTTGGCTTTGAACTTTTCGACTTCATGCACATAACTCATTCTCTCAATATGCTAACAACCATATTTAAAGGATAGGGATCAAACTGTCAATTCCTAAAATATAGTGCCTTCCCTGCCACACGTTCCAATTCCAGACTGTCTTTTAAGTATGTTATTATTATAACTGACACTTGTGGTAGTTGTGGCTTGGCACGTATTGTACTTCATGCTTCGTTTCATGCTTCATGCTAAGTTCTTGAGGCTCAATGTGGTTACATACTTAACAGTCCCGACCACAAGTTTTGTATTGTAGATTGTATATCCTATGGGATTAACCCTGATTTATGTAATTATTGAAAACTTAAGTTTAACACATGCAACATGCAAAAGTTGGT
>JAAXNX010003556.1:0-10445 GCA_036491905.1 Folsomia manolachei
TTTTTAGGGTCCTGATGTGGCACAAGTCGGAGAGAAAATTTACCCACGACATGATTCGGAATGATTGTCTTGAATCCAGGGTCACTAAATGCACCCTCAATCCCATGAATAGAGATTGAAGGATATCTCCATCTTGCCATGAGAGTATCTTCCTTACTCTCCGGATAAAGAAGGGCAGCGCCTCCAGTCTCGTTTCGATAATTTTCCAGTGTGAATTGCAACTCGGTGTAGAGATTCCTCTCTTCCGGACTTCTCTCATCAACGTCCACCATGACACCAGGGATTGGACTTATCTCACCCTTGGGTCCCTTCAGGCTTCCCAGCATCCAAATCAAGTCATCCAACGGCTCCCTGGTAATAATAAAGGTGAGACTAACAATCAAATATCCAATCAATACTGACCAATACCTGATAGCGCCACCATGAATCCCACTATGCAAATCCTTGCTCCCTCCTTCCACCAAGAGTTGAAACGGGAGAAGACCCCGAAGCCCGTAAATTAGACAAGGAGTATCTCTACCGACCCAGCTATTGTCTGAAATAGCAATGTTTGCCACATTCGAAAAAAATCCATCTCCCAATTCCGCCTCTTCTTTGAGAAGATCTTCCAGACCCACGGAGCCAAGATCTTCACCGGATTCCAAAATTATTTTGATGTTTATCGGCAACTCAACTCCAGCCCAGATAAATGCTTGGAGAGCATGCAGCCAACCAAGAACTGGACCTTTGTTATCCGTTGTACCTCGGCCGTAGAGATTTCCTTCTCTTGGGGTTAGGGTGAAGGGGTCAGAGTCCCATCCATCTGTTTGCTTGGCTGGTTGGACATCTAAATGTCCGTATATTAAAAGCGTTCCTTTGGAGGGAGAGTTTCCCAAGGAGGCAAATATTACGGGGGGCAGGGGTTCCTCCATTCCGTCATCCATTATTTGAGGCTTGCCAACTTTTCGCAGTTTTACACTTTTAAGTGAAAAATTATAGCAATTTCCAAAATTCATATAAATTGAGACTTTAAAAGTGCTTTGCTCACCTTGCGCCTAGAGCCGTGAGTTTATCTTGTATGAGTGTAATCATTTTCCACATTTTGGTATAAGTTGGTCGTTGGCTCCCCCAGGAGGCAACGTTGGCGATTGCCACGGCTTTTTTGAGCTCTTCAATGTATTGGGCTGAGTTGTCGTCAATGTATTTGAAAATGGCATTTAGTTGGGTTTGAGTCGAAGGTGGCTCTCGGATTGGTATGATGTTGGAAGATGGTGGCGTTGGCTCCGTTGAGGTAGGAATTTCCTGGAAGTAAACCTTTTTAAATAATCATGCTAATTCCGCAGTTATTGGAATAAGCTCGTGCCAGATTTTGACGAAGTTATACAATTTATGATTAACTCCTTTGCTAACCTCAACTCCGGCAACGGGATTAGTAAATGCTAGAGTGACGACTAGCTCAAAAAAATATTGAGGCTTCATAGTTTCGTGAAGCCAGACTTGGTTTAATCAGAGTATTTTTAAACCCACTCCGTCCATTTTTTGTGAAACAATGGTATGATATTTCTCTGCGGGTAGATTGCAATTGTAATTTATCAAATGTATGTCATTGTTTTTTGCGAACAATGTTGAGTTCCATAGTCCATTAATTATACTATTGGAAAACTTATTAAGACCAAAATAACCTTGTGGCGACCGAAACCTGGGCGTAGTACTGCATTAAATATTTATTGTACCTTATTGCATCAAATTCTATTAATTTTAGTGCATTATATTCAAACGGGCGGTGGCTCCATTTAATGTTTGAAAATTTTAATTTTTTCGTCTAAAAAAACTATAGATCGCACGTCGCACTGCTATCGATAACGGGTATGGTTTTTTTGGAGAAGCTTCGTGATGTATCGTCCGAATACAGCGGAGGTGATCTGACTTTTATGACAAGTCCATGAAAACTTGAAAACTGATAATACAAGAATTAATTTTATTATTAATTTTATGAGACAGTAATAAATTCTAGTAAATACTAATCAATAGAAGTAATCTTCCTAAAGCTTTTAAAGTAAAAAAAGTCACGTACAAAAATATACAATTTTTTTGTATTTTTGACTATCACGGGTTTTAATTTAAACAACAAGTCAATATACCTCGGTAATAAATAAAAAGTCTCAATCATCGTAGGATGGCTGCACATTATGTTCTTCAAAGGCCTCGAACGTCCTGAAGATTTTTACAAGTTCAAAAAACTTATATTCCAACTGATCCATTTCCTCCCAATACCTGTAAATGCGAAACAATTGATTAGAATTAGCACATGTCCATCAGTAATTCAAAACATCCACATAATATATTTGGGGTTCTTACTTTCCTTCTCCGTCCTTTGGAGCCTGGGGCTCATTTTCACGTTCATTGAATGGAATTCCTTTCCAACCAGACTTTCCCTTTGCCTTCGGATTCTTCTCCAAGACAAAATTGTAAGGACGATGGGTGGTGTCAAGCAGTCCAGCGCGATTAATAAATGTTGTCAAAGCCTTTCCCTCACTGAGAACCACAGGTTTTGCATTCCAATCTAAATGTCTGACGCGAATATATTCCATACTCGTAATCTTGAGGATATTTGTCATTAGACGCACCGAGACAGAGGAAACCAGTTTCTGGGGTTGGCTTATTTTTTGCCGTTTAGCTCTGCCTTTTGTTGATGTATCATTTTCCACTAGGACATCTTCAGTGAACGAGTGCCCACAAAATCCAAAGGCAACACGCTTCAGAGATGGAAAGAGTTCATGGAACTTTTCAAAAATAATCGGGTTCCAGTGACTCGCATCTGTATAAAGCTCGGTAAGGTTCTCTTTACGAGCATTTTGAATTACCGAAGGAGTCAAAGGAGTCTGGATGGTGAGTTTAGAACCGCACACAGACATCCGTGTGAGTTTCCTTCCAGAAACTAGATCTCTGCCAAAGTCAATTGACGGTTTGTCTGGGAGGCCAGATCGATGTGGTCTCTTGACCCACAGTGAGAGTTTTTGAAGCTTTTTAAATTTTTGAAGGAAAGCTCCCACGCTGGAAGGCGTAGTATCCCTTACGCCCCAAAGCATAAGCTGCTTAAAACTGCCACTCGGAATTGGAGTCAACGGCAGGTCCATATCCGACAGTATTAATGTTCTAAATTGGTGAGCCACTCTAACCACAAGAGGAATTAATTGTGCAGAGCCTCCTCCAAACCCGATAAGAAGCTCTTGTTTAGCTCGATTCAACTTAAAAAATCTGACGTCATTTATCACGAGTTCGAAATCTGGTGAAGTTGGGGACCACAATTGATCGTGGCCAGGACGTTTAGTAAAAAATATATAGGGCTCCAGATCAAAATTCCGACGGAGTTTGATAAGTTCATTGGGTTCCTCCTCGTCTTCGTCCATAGGAATAGAACCTTCTACCCGAACACATTCTAAATTCGGCATGAGAACTTTTGGATTGGAAACAGCAATCGGTATTCGGCAATCTTTAACAATGCCAACGATGTTTGGGTGATCTTTGTGCTGATTTACTTCTGCTAAGAAATGTCTCCACGTCGATGGCCTGAGGATGAGGTCGAACATTGTCGATAGTGTGGAGGATGCCAGAGATTCAGATATGGGGGGAGGAGAGGGAGGGGAAGATACCGACCGCGAGCCATCATTTGAAGCCATGTCCACAGATGGCCCAGCGTGAGCAGGCGTAGGGATCTGACGACGGGGACTGCTACGAGTAGGAGTCGATGTAAAGGAACCATTTTGTAGTATTTGAGAAGACGCTTCTTCAGATTTAACACCGGGAACAATGTCAATGCTATCCTCCAACTCCGAATAATCTGAGTTCGAGCCTTCTTGCACAGAAACATTTGTACTCAAACTCACAACACTTGTGACAAGAAGTTCAAGCGGTTGACGAGGTTTCACTTGGTCAGGTAAGGTCGGAAAATCATTATAATCCGGTTTGTTATCCTCATCCTCTAGGATGTAGCACAAAAGATTTGCCATTTCTTGAGCTGTTAGGATGCCTAGAGGGCGAACAAATCTAGTTATGTCTTTTCCTTTCAAAAGTGGAAAACGGATCAAGCGGATGACGTCTCGCATTTTTTGACGAAGGGTTTCCCCACCTGGTCGTTGCTGGGCCCATCTGAGATGATTTTTGTTAGCGTAGAGTTAGAGTTGAACCACTCAAATATAAATTAATGTAATATCATATGTTGAACTTACTGAACAACTGCATTAAATAGGGACAACTCATCAACATTTAATTCATCCGATTGAATCATTTCGCACACGCTTTCGCTGTCTAGAAGTAAGAAATCGGCCGTCTCCAATTGTTTCTTGGCATCTTTGTTGATACTGAAAATTATGATGGGATTTAAGCAAATTAAAAAATATGCAATGTTGTGTGTTATTACCGTTGAATCCGATCGGAGGTTATCCTTATCAATTCATCGTGTTCCTGAGCTTTAGCAACAATTGCTAGTTTGAAAACTGTGTTGAATGAGACCATTTTAACCAATATTTCATTTTCTTCATCAGGGCAATAACTGCTAAACAATGCAATCAGCTCAATGAAATTTGCAGAGGTGAAGTTTGTAGTCGGAAGAAATTCTTCCTTGTAAAGAAACTAAACAAAACAATTAATTCAAAGTTACAAATTTTTGTCATTGTCATTACTACTTTACAACATGAATTTAAATGATTTCACCAATTTAAACTTACTTCCAAAAAGTGAGGAAATACTCTGGGATCAGCATCGGGCAAAGAAATCATGTTGTTTGACGAGTCTTCCACCAATTTGGCTAACTCTGGGGTTCTGACCTGCAAGAAATTTTTGTGTGCACGACACCGAACTATTCCTGGCCCTGTCCCTACGATAAATGAAAAGTCTTTCTGGGGCCCGGGCCGGTCATTAAAACGAGAACCCATTAAAGACCAAAAGCCTTCTGGGACGGTGGTAGTTGTCTTTCTGACATTATGTGATCCCCGTTGATGTCCACGCCCCACAGTAGTTGTTGAGGTGGATGAAAAAGACCCAGAGTTGGACGACATATTGACAAACTGTAAAGTTTCAAAATATTAAAAAAACACAGTTGGATCAAATTAATCCGCTAATAACATTGAACTCTGGGATGCTGGTTGGAAATTCCGAACAATTCTCATTCGACATGAATTTAACAAAATCTCGAAAAGCAAACTATTTCACTTAAAACAAGTGAAAACGTACCAAGTTATCCCCTGGGTCAATCAACTAATTCACTCGAGTCCTCAACTTTGACTGCCGGATTTAGACAGTTATCTTTGTCAAAAACGTAATTTATGAAATTTTTATCGCGAGGGATCTCAGTGCACATTTTACAGGTGGTTTTCCGCTCAAATACAGATTTTTTTATCTTCCAACTCTAACCTGGTGGGGTTCTGTGATACGCTCTAAAAATAATGTAACATGGCAAAGTAAGTATCTTCAACTTTGGACAGATGAATTGAATACTGTTTATTTTATCATGTCATTATAACTCGAGAATAATTAAGTTTATTTAATAACATGCTTAAAACTTAAATAAAATGACATGATGATAAATAGCGTCTAGTCTATGGTGAAGCCATGGAATGACCATCCATGTGCAGGACGCGTCAAATAATTTGCACATTCAAATAATGATACCTAGTTAGTTATTCCGATCCCAGGTTGTTTCTTGCTACAAACTTAATGGTAGCATCTTAAAACATTTTTACATATCCTTAACACTAAAAGAAGATCCTCAGGATTTGCATTTTGTCAGTTGTCAGTTGTAATTTTAAGTATTTTTTAGTATTTTTTCTTAAAAATTGCAGGCTTCATTTCATTCCATAAACTCCGTAAGATTTCTTTCCGCCAGTCTATTTTTTGACTGAATTCTTTCCATAGCTTTTTCTTAGCAAGGAACTGTTGATATTCGAACTCATCTTTTTCAGAGTCCATCTTTAAATGAATTTTTTGCATGTGGTCCGCAATATCTGCCTCCAATTGAGATATCCACTCCCTCCGCTCTTCTAGACGATGCAGGATTGCTTTAAGTAGAACAATGTCAGCTTTATCTTTCTTATAATCGTGGACCAACATTCCAACATCTAGTGCTACAGCGATAGGTCCCAAAATCATGCACACTTTGGATAATCCACTTATTGCTGGTGCAGCGGAAAATGGCTTCGAAAAGAAATTTAGTATTCTGGATGATTGTGCTGATGTTTTTGCAATAGATAAGCCAGTCTCGATGCCCATGACCGTATGAGCTGCTTGATTCACAAATACTTTTGCGCCAGATCCTATACGACCAGCCAATGTAGCCTGCCTCGATTCGGAGACCCCAGTTTTCAGGTATGTTGCAAAATTCTCGCAGTTATTATTTGCAAAATTGTATTTTTTATCAAATGCTCCTAAGACCCCACGCAATGCCTGCTTGGCCGTTTGAACCGTGACTTCGATAGGGTAGCAGGTTTTATAGTTCCTTCGTTTAATGTCTTCCCGTCCGTCGCAAAATTCTGCCAGCGTTTTCAGTACAAATTCGGATCCGTTTTCTTGTATAGGTTCTCCAGTTTTCATTTTTTGGCCAAAGTCAATCACTTTATGACGACACCGTGGTGGAAAATTATTGCAAATCCACGGATTGGACGGAAGATGTGGTCACCTTCTCTGCAAATACCATTTAAGGAATGAGAGATGAGTGAGAGTGAGAAATTGATGTACTTCAAATTAATTTAATGCCACTAAACTAACCTCAAGTCTTCGATTTTCACGTTTTCATCCATGTAACCTGAATGTCCTTTAGCATTATTTGGACTTCCTTGAAAGGATTCGAATNGAATGAGAGATGAGTGAGAGTGAGAAATTGATGTACTTCAAATTAATTTAATGCCACTAAACTAACCTCAAGTCTTCGATTTTCACGTTTTCATCCATGTAACCTGAATGTCCTTTAGCATTATTTGGACTTCCTTGAAAGGATTCGAATAAACCCTCATTTCTGGAACAATACAGCATTTTACAAGACATTACAAAATAAAAACGAAGAATGCGTGTGTAACTCACAAATCCAGGTCATCCAGACGAATGATACTTTCTATCATTTTGTCAGACTGTGTCATCATATTGGATTCAATTTCAGAGAAACGCTGCCACAATTTCTCAACATCCTTCGTATTTTGGCGTTCGATACGACTGTCAGCGATGGATGTCCCAATGCTGGTGGCAGAACCCGCAAATGCAATAATTACAATTCCGGCTCCAATGGAGGATGCCACCGCCAAGGATATTCCGGCAGTGAATGGGGCCGCTACTGCACCTACAATAGCTAAGATCGCTCCAACCCCACCCACCGACGTTCCCGTCGTCTATGGCAATTAAACAGTTTTTGCGATTTCTTTCTGCAGAAACCAACAGTTTTTTCAATTGAAGAACAACGTCGTTTAGTTGAGGAACATAACTGACAATTGAGAGACTTAGAGTCTCAGTGGATTCTTGAAGAACGGCTTTCATTTGAGATTGACGGCGATGGAAAGTTTGCGGATCCATTTTTTGTCGGTTTAACACGAGGAAAAACAAATCTTGGGTAATTGGACTGGAAGTGTAAAAGATTTCAATTGTTCATCCCTTTCATTGACTGAACAAAATTTGTGCCAATTCGCCAGAAATAAGAAATTTTTGCACTGCTTATGATAAGCCTATTGGTAACAAATTAAAAAAGTAAAAAATTTAATATCTGGTAGAAGATATCCAACTTTGTGGTTTACCCACAAGGATATAGTAGTATTCAGCTTCGTGGGTTAACTTAACCAGAAGCTAAAGATAGAAGGTGATGAATGAATAGGGTGAGAAAGAAGGGTAGATTATGGTAAAAGGATTTGCATTTGATTTTTTAAGCTTAAAAAATGCCTTATATTATACTTTGCATAATATGTATACAAAGGTTATCCCTTTATCACCTTCCATGAATTCGAGCATCGGTGTGGTTAATAGAAAATATTGATCACTCATAAACGCTTAGGAAACTTATTTTGATAATGCAGCGAGAACTGTGTGCAAAGTCAAATCCGTCTGAGTCACAGTTCCTTAGGACAAGATTTGCAGTCATTCTATTTTGCCATATCTAAATTTTGCTCACTTTATAATAAATCCGATGCCGAAACCAAGTCAAAATGAAAAAGTTTAAATGATGTATTAAAATATTGTCAATTCTGACAAGGAAAAATAATTCTGCACTTCCAGGGCACAACATTCTCAAGAAAAGTAAGGTGTCAAGTTTGGCATTGTGCTATTAGCTATGAATGAAATGTTTACAATATCACAAAATCCGGCGTAGCTTTATTGTTACTTTAGTGTTGAATTACTGCGAAAGACTCAAGTTACTGTAGAATGCGAAAATAAAAAAACGTCCAGCAATTCTCAAATCTGAGTAGTTCAAATTTATATCATGCAGTTTTCTAGTTTTTGTCTGGTGGAGTTTTATTGAACAGTTGTATTTTGGTAGTTAGATATTTAATTATATGGTGTCACCGATGGAAGAACATTATACTATTGTAAAATTAATTGGCTAGACACGGTAATAAAGAATCAAATCAAATCAAATGCCTAGAAATTGGTGAAATGGACGTTGAGGACAAAGAAATAATTTTCACTTGGCTCAACAGCACTAAATTTCGTACAGTGCTTGTTGCAGTCTTCAATTTTGTGAGTGAACACTACGCAAGTTATTATTAACCATGAATCGCACAATTTTTTTCTAGTCTTTAAATTTTGCTTATCTAATTCCTTCTGTATCTCTAAATCCAAAGGTTATTCGCATTTTGGAATTGAGTTATCCAGAGTCCGACAACAATGAATTCGACACTAGCAACGACGTTCCTTATGGCCTTGTTTTCCGTAAGTCGCTTGCAAATAACATCCTGCCAGTTGCATTGTATCGTATTGAAGTATCTTTACGAAGTATTGTGACTTAACAATTTCAGTGGTTCGAGTGTTGCCTGTTATTCTCGGGATTGTCTTGCTGCTCAGTGTTCTGAAAGTTGGTTCTTTTATCTAAATTTCAGTTTCTTAAATTAAAATTTAATATCAATTCAAAATGACATTTCCAAACTTTCAGAATAATTATGGAGGATGCTTAACTTGGTGTTTGGGAGAAATTGGAACCATTCTTCTCATTCTTGGTGCATAGTATGAAAATAAAATTTTCAGCGTTAAGCCAACTATTCAGAAACTTGAATCAATGTAGCTTCTGAATTTGTCTTACAGTTGGATCAATATGAATTCTGGACTAAATCTGCAACATTCGACAACTTCTACTTCCGCAGACGACTTTTACCTTTACTCTTATTGTTCTCTGCGATTAATTAGTGTAGCCCTAGTGTACACTTTCATAAAGGATTTGAGAAAGAAGCAGATTGACCAAGACAAATTCAGTAACCTCTTACTGCGAAATCATTTTTGGTACCAACTCTCCCTTCTTCATGAAGAAAATGCAAGAAAGTCTTTTGACCACCACCAATACGCACCATTCACAAATAAAGACAAAAATGTATAGATAAATAACACCAAATGTATTTTTTTACGGAGCACAATTTCAAAATGCTTTTCCTCTCGTAAAACGATTCACCATCTCATAAATCCAAAGAGGTTGGTCGTAGGGTGCGACATGTCCAGCTTTACGAACCAGAACGTAAGCAAGATTCCGAGCAAATTTTGTATATCCTGCAATTTCGCCATTAATCCGCCACGGCACACGAGGGACACGGGCAAAAAGTCGGGCACCTGGCCAGTCCAGGTTAGAAATAAATTTGCCAATCCCCGTATGCGGAACGACAAGGTCAAACTGGGAAGCGTAAATGAGCATGCGATAATTTTCTTTAAGTAGCCTTTCCACCCATACTTTCACCGATTTTGAAACTGTAAAACAAATTCAAGAGTTATAATTGATTCTAGTTCCTGCGGAGTTGGGTCAACGCCGCTGAATATTATTTTATTTTCTTACTGTCTTCAACCATACTGGTCAGCACTTCGGGGCTGGAATGGAGTATGCGATTAAAGATTGGCATTTTCTCAAAACTGCATATTTATTTACAAAAATACCTTCGAGTGTAAGGTTGATCACCGACGTGGATAGCTGCTCGTGTGCTAGGTCGGTTGATGAATGAGACATAGCTTCGATAATCATTGGGGGTGGAGTGCTCCAATAAATTTAAGTATTCCGAGAATCCTGTCATATTTTGGAAAAGTGACGTCGATGTTTCAGGATCACCTACGATCATACGTTCAATGGCCTGCAATGCATATATTTTGCTTTATTTTTAGATCGTACAAATTTTGCAAATTATCGTCGAATTTGCGACAATACCCGAGTAGCATCCGCCCACTCTTCACTCTCAATTAGTTCCTTAACATTAGCCTCTTGCTTGGCAAATATTTCTTTTTGATATTCGTCAATGAGT
>JAAXNX010003557.1:0-10445 GCA_036491905.1 Folsomia manolachei
TGTTTGACAGGAGGGTGGAGCTCCCGTGCTAACGGACGACGTGTCCCTCCAAGTTTTTATGGAACATTTGAAAAAGTTGGCTGTGTCATCAACTGCGTAACTAAAATTGGAAAAATTCTCTTGGAGAGTTTGAAAGGAAGAAGATTAATCAAATAATTAAGAAAGAACTTTACCCTAAATATATTTGCTACTATGAATGTAGGTGGTTGAATTCGATTTAATATGTCCAGTTTATTTGCAATCATTTATTGTCTAGTTTTGAAAGTCTTCATTAATTAGGACCATTTATTTGTGAGCTAGTAATTTATAATAGAAAAACTTATTTTGGTGCCCTTTGATGCAAAGAATAAAAATCGTAAACTGATTACTTCCAATGAGCTATAATTACTAAAGCACGGTATAAACCTTGTACATACTCTTGCCGCAGGCTCATATGCATACGAACTTAATCCATGAACTTTTTGTGATATGATTCTTCATGCTTCATTTACATAATTGTTGCATCCTCATTGATTGAATTGAGTGGAGTTTTTTGTGGCTTAAACCTTAATCCGACTGATCCACATGCAATATAGACTGATATGCATCTAATGTCTCTGGAGGAAAAGTAATTGATAAAAATTAAAATAGTTGGCCGTGGCCTTCGCATGCATCCACAGCCATTAAACTCCTCTTGCATAGTTGCATGTAACCCTTTTTAGCCATTAAACCAGATTAATTGTGTAATATTAAGTCCTTTAAAATGGCTCGTGTCCTATATTCCACCATAACGCTTGCCCTTATCCTCTTGGTCTCCTCTCCCCTTGTGCAGACTGCCAACATTTTATTCCTCATCCCCATGTCCACTCGGAGTGAGAAGCACTTTTTCGAACCCTTCATCACACAATTGGCCTCTGGGTCGCAAGGTCATACTCTCACCGTCGTGACAAATACAGCCTCACAATCTCACCAGACTCATCCCAACATTACCGAAATCGTCCCCATTTCCGTGGAGGAGGTTTTCGACAGCGTGTCCGACATTGCTGGAGTTCCCAACATATTTTGGGACTTGATCTTCCTGGACATGTCTCACTACATGGATGCCATTGACAAAGTCTACACTCATCCCCAGTTCCAACCTATTCTGAAAACAAAGTATGACCTCATTTTCACCAACACCTTTTTCGGACAAGCATTTTATGGACTGATCCACTTAAACGGTGGTCCCTTCATCCTTCTCCACTCTTTTCCTGTGAGCAACTATTTCCTCAAGGACTGGGGACTGTTTGCTCCAACCTCCCATATTCCCTATCCCCTTCTGGACTTCACTGACCGGATGGAATTTTGGGACAGGGTCACCAATTTCCTGGTCGATTGGGCGGTCTACGTTCAAGTGGAATGGTGTCAAATACCTCTGTTTGAGGAGGCTTATCGAAAGAATTTGGGGGCGGAGTTGCCATCCGTGAAGGAAATTCAGAAGAATGGCTCCCTCTTGATGAGTAATACTCATTACCTGACCACCTATCATAGACCCCTGATGCCGGATGTGGTTGAGGTTGGAGGACTTCATTGCAGGGAGTCTCAACCACTTCCTAAGGAACTGGAGGATTTTGTGAAGAAGTCGGTTGCACCCCATGGCTTCATTTTTATAAGTTTTGGAACGGTACTGAAAGGTTCCAGTCTACCACAGGAAATACGGCAAAAGTTTCTCAGAGTATTTTCACGCCTGAAACAAAAAGTGATATGGAAATGGGAAGAGGAGCAAGTCACGAAAGGGGAGGAACCACTCCCAGACAATGTTCTTCTCAAGAAATGGCTGCCTCAACAGGATATTTTGGGTGAGATTGGGCAAGTTTACAATAAAAAACCTTCATTTTTTCTAAGACTTTCCCTTCCAGGTCACGACAACATTCGTGTCTTCATTTCTCATGGTGGCCTGTTGAGCACGCAACAAACGCTTTACCACGGCGTCCCTGTCCTCATGTTTCCATTCTTCTTTGATCAGACTACCAACGCCAAGGGGGCCGCTCAGCAAGGGAACGGTCTCGCCATGAACATTTGGAACTTCACAGAATCTGAATTAGAAGCGTCTCTCAATCGACTATTGCATGAACAACAGTAAGGGCCAAGAATTGCTAACTCGAATGAATCTTGAAGGGCAAGGGCAGGCTATTATTAATTTTGTTTTTATCGTAGATTTGGAAAGAGGGCCAAAGTTTTGTCCCAAATATTTCGGGACCAGATGAATTCTCCCATGGAAAGGGCGGTGTGGTGGACTGAACACGTTTTAAAATGGGATGGGGCCCCACATCTAAGATCCTCAGCCAGAGAGTTAAACGCTGTTCAATTCCACTCCATGGATGTCATTGCCTTCATCCTGATCTGTCTTCTGGGAGGAATTTTACTGCTAGTTGGGTTTGTGAGGACTATTTTAAAATGCCTCCGGACTCTTAGAGGAGTAAAAAAGCAACATGTCAAGGAAAAAAGGTCGTGAAGTAAGAACTAATCAATGAGGACTTCGAGAGATTGGAAGGTTCCCTTGTAATTCGTTTACTGAGAGTAAATATTTACTAACGACGCAAATAAACAGGGATAATTAATTCAAAAGTAAATGTTTGACTAGAGTTACAATTATTTAAACTTATTAAGTTACTTGATCCGTATTTCAAACTATTTATCCTTATCTCCGGGTCTAACTTCGTAGTCTGGATAGATTGGAAAATCCTGTGAATCAATGAAATCATCAAAAATGTAACTGGATGACTTCATTCTAAAAACTAGGACACTTCAATTATTCGACTTAATACCTGCATTTTTTCCGCTGGTTTAGAAGGAGCACCCGGTTTGGCATGTTTTATATCTAATTCCGCAGCATTAACCTTTTTCATCTCTGCAATTGCCTGATTTTTGAGTAATTCGTCCTCCGTTGGTGGAGTGTCCCGACGCCCTCGGAGCCAAGCTGGGTACAAATTAAGAAATGCAATCAATCATTATAAAATATAGTAATTTGTCGACACAAATGACGTTAAATCCCTCACCCTCCCATTCTGCGGGAAGTTCCTTGTCGAAATTGGACAATTCATCGTTCCCCTTGGGTTCAAACCATCTGGAAGCTTTTCGTTTCCCGATACTGGGATCTATGAAGGGAAAGATAAGCATTAAAATAGTGACATAATAGTAGTTCATCTAGTTTGGATGAACTACTATTTTAATATCCTTACTTACCTGGAGGTATTTCAAAGTATTGGTTGCCGAATCGGTCCTTGCCAATTAGATTCCCACTGATTTGTCGGGGTCTGAAGGATTTGATAAAGTTGGAAAATAGCATTTTCAAAATGTCACGTTCTTTCGGCATCCTTAAGTAGTAAAGTAGTACAAAAAACTATGAACGCTGTAAATTACAAGTTCCAAATTAGAACGGTTCCTTGTGTGATCTGATTCTTAGCCCGAAAAAGAATCTCACCGAGTTTGAGGCCGCCTCACATTTTTCCCAGTTGAGATTTCTTCATGCAATCCAGTTAGAGATCGACTTCAAAATTTGCCAAGTTCCATTATTTCATGACTCTTATTAAATGTTTAGACCTGAAATGTCAAATGTGTTTGTGGAACTACTTAAATGCCTTGTTAAATTCAATCTGCCTTACTAACTGAATGACAAAAGGACAATTAATCAATTAACTCAATGACCACAATCCAAGAAATAAATTGATGTATGCACGTCCATGCAAATGACAGTTAAACACTTGAAAATTTGCTGTGTAACAACACAACACGGCAAGGAGAAGGGTTATCAATAAGATATTTTAGAAAAGATTTGTTAGTTCGGTACACGGGGGGTTACCTGTTTCTGAGAGGATGTCAAAATACTTGAAGTTGAATAATTTCTTGAAGCAAAATGGCCTCTTGGTGGGAAATGTGCTGGGTGCGGTGCTTGGATTGGTTTTAGGTACTAGTTTCCTATGCCGTTCTTAAGTATTTATGTTGAGGACCTCTCTAATAATGTATTGACGTGTCAAGGGTTGATTATTAAACAACTGGACCCGTCCCCCTTAACGCAAGACTTGGTGGCGTACCCAGGAGAAATTGTCATCCGTGGATTACAGCTCCTTATTTTACCCGTCGTATTTTGCAGTCTGGTTTCCGGTGTGTGAAATTATAATAATTAGCACTGTATTTTTGCTCAAGTTATGCAAGGCAAGAATTTTATGCAATTTGCAATAATGGTCTTTCTTTAATGTTCTGAAGGATCCGCGAGTCTGGATGTGAAAGCAAATGGGAAAATAGCAGCTCGAACCTTTTCCTATTTTTTGGTCACGTCCCTGTTTAATGCACTGGTGGGTGTGATCCTTGCCGTGGTTATTCATCCTGGAGACTCAGTCATCAAAAATGACCTGCAGACCTATTCTGAAGCGGTGGAGGGTGTAGGGAAGATTGTTGAGAGACAAAATACACTCCTCGACAATTTCTTGGACCTGGGGAGGAACTTTGTGCCTAACAATATTGTATCAGCCTTTTTTGAACAGGTGTCCACTGCATGATTTTGAAAAGATCTTATCTTTTTAAACAGTGCTTATATAATATGACTGATTTACATGAAAAGACGACGACGCTTTACACACCAAACCCCGCCGGTGGTGAGGATGGCTATACGAAAACTTTAATGCCAAGGTTTGTCTGCAAATGGTTGTATACTATGAACTTGTTTTAAAGTGCACTATTTCCAATATTTGTAATATTTCTAGACGCGGTTGGAATCCATTGGGTGTAATATTTTACGCCTTGGTCCTTGGGAGCTTCATGTCCACTTTGGGAGAAAAAGCGAAACCTCTTCTCCAAATGTTTTCGGCTTTTGATCTCGTGAATATGAAAATGATTACAGTTTTCATTTGGTAGTAGGACAATTTTAAATTACAATATTTCACTCTTCCGATTGACTTGAAAATTGAATTATTCCAGGTCCACACCTGTGGCAGTGGCAAGTCTGATCTGTTTAAAGGTTCTTGAGGTGGAGGATATTGGAGGATTGTTCAAATCTTTGTCTTTCTTCATCCTTACGGTAGCCTTAGGGCTGGCCATTTATCAATTCATCGTGATGCAACTCATATATTTCTTGGTCCTTCGAAAAAATCCGTTTCAATTTTATTTGGGAGTTTTGCCCGCAGCAATTACTGGGTTTGCTGTGGATTCTTCGTAAGTTTCACAGAATTCTGGGGCGGTCTGATTTTGGGTTTCTAATAATTATATGTAGTTCCATCGCAATGCCGGTGACACTGCAGTGTTTAGATGAAAAGGTCAAAGTCGATCCAAGAATATCTCATTTTGTAAGCGGCTCTGTTTTGTTGAGGATACAAGATTTTGGCAGAAAGTTGGGAGATTATTTGAATGTCGATGTATTTTGTCATGTTCTGTCCTTAGGTGGTACCCATCGGAGTGACGGTGAATATGGATGGGACAGCCTTGTTTATCAGTATCGCCTCCATCTTTATTGCCCAAATGAATGGGGTGGAGCTGGGAGTGGGAGACTATGTCAATGTTATGTATGTATTCCCTCAACAGTTCCTTGAAATAATAGATTTCTAAAACTTTTTTTGTGCAGTGTAACTGCGACCCTGGTAAGCATTGCTGCGACGGGTGTACCCTCTGCCAGCCTGACCCTGATTTTCATTGTACTCCACACAATTAACGCTCCCGTTCATGATGTCGGACTACTGCTCGCCATTGATTGGCTGGTGTAAGTAGGATTCGGTGAATCATTTATTGAAGAAGCTGGTTTTGATATATTATGGGCATTCTAATTACATAGGGACCGTTTAAGAACGACAAATAACATTCTTGGAGATTGTTATGCAGCCGCTTTGGTTGAACATTGGTCAAGAGACGAGCTGCATGCGATGGATGGTAAGGATGGAGGTGTAGTAGAACTATCCAAGGATGTGGAAGCAACTGATAACCAACCCAATTCCAAACCAAACGATGTTTGATGACATTTTAATCATTAAAAATTAAATCAATCAGAGTTTTATGATCAAGAATCTTGTGGTAATTAATTTATTGATTAACGATCGGATTATATTACTAAATAGCAAGTCACTAGGATTATTAAGTTGTGCATGGAGGGTGGCGACATATAATTGGTGTCCGTGCTTTGGTTTCATGAATGTACTGTGCCGTATAGTCAAATTGACGTCCAGGTTCGTGATACCTCATTTCTCCACAAGATCTCGTCGTTGTCCTCATCTCCTTTGCTTCCACTTGTGGGTGGTCCTTTTTAATAGAGTGATGACACTCCTGGGTCATGTCACTCCCACTCGAGATGGGAATGTCATGCTTTGTTTTCACTGGTGCCGGTGCCTTTTTAATGGAATGGTGACACTCGTGGGTCATGTCACATGAGATGGGAATGTGGTGAGATTCTTTGTCAAAATGAACAGTTTTGGAATTTGGAATGTGGTTGTCAATGGGTGTGGTGGGAGTACTAGTAGTGACCGATGTTGGGGTGTGAGTATGCCACACTTCTTTTCGGTCTTTGTCCACCCACTCATAGCAACGTTCACCGTGTTCCGTCACATCCGGCCCGATCCGTTCTGCCCCCTCTGACAACCGGACTTTACAACCGGGTATGACATTTAGAAGGAAGAGTAGCAACAATGTCACCACAAAACTCCAGCAAAATCCTGCCACAGTGTCTGCCAATTGTCTTACCTGCATTCAGTCATTAATAGCCAGGATTTAGTGAACTACTTGAAATAGGGAGGTCATCTTAATTGTGGGGCTTACAACTTGATGCCAATATCCATCCAAACCACCTCCATCAGGAGCTCCAAGTCTTTTCTCGGCAAAAACGCCAGTCAATATGTTCCCAGTAATTCCACCCACCCCATGTGTCCCAAATACATCTAGGGCATCGTCACAGCAGGTACAAAATGTCTTCATTATCCCCACCGCTGCGTGACACACCAGCCCACCCACCACTCCAAACACCAAACTATGTATGAAATGAAATGGAAGATATCATGATCTTATCAGTTAACTGAACTAAGATAGGCACGCTAATTGATGCACTTACCTTGATGCAGGACTGACAAATCCGGCGGCAGGGGTTATGGCCACCTAAGAGTTTTGGTAAGGTATGAGCTACTTAAGGTAATCAGTGGATACGCTTACCAATCCCGCCACGGCGCCAGTGCAGAATCCAAGGGCGGAGTAAGTGTAACTTCTAGAAGAACATAGATGCAGAAGTAGCCCTGTGATGCCACCAGCACATGCAGCCAAATGTGTTGCCAAAGTCGCGGACACAGCTTGAGAACCTCCACTGAGGGCAGAACCTCCATTAAAGCCAAACCAACCAAACCAAAGGAGTGCCGTCCCCAGAAGAACGTAGCTCATGTTGTGAGGTACTTGTGACTCGGACCGTTTTCTTTTTCCCACTACAAGGGCATAGGCTAGGGCTGCGGCCCCACTAGAAATGTGTACTGGAGTTCCTCCAGCAAAGTCTAGACCACCCAGAACTGCACCCCAACTATTACAAAAGAAGCATTTAGCCGGATTGTTAAATATTTTGGAAATATGAGAATACCCATGCGGATTCCAGGTCCAATATGCCAAAGGATCATACACTAAAGTGGTCCAAAGAGGGATGAACACGGTCGCGGGTAGGAAACGAAAACGTTCCGCCGCCCCTCCAAAAATTAGAGCAGGTGTAATGGCTGCAATTCAATACAACATAATTTTTTTGCTGCCAGTTGAGTTATTGGTAGCTACTATTCCAGACTTACCATGCAAACATTCCTTGATAAAGGACAAAGAGGAGGGGAGGTAAATGCGAGGCGAGTGGAACTGGTTCATCCAACACTCCCGAGAGACAGACATGAGCAAAATCTCCAATAAATGGACCACCCCCAGCAGAAAAAGTAAGAGAATAACCAATCAGAAACCACTGAAGAGACACCAGTGCCAGACACCAGAAGCAGATGAGGATGAGGGACAGAGCACTTGTACTTCGGGGAGTGAGACCGGAGTAAAAGAAACCCAGACCAGGGATCATGAGGAGGACAAGGGCGGCTGAGATGAGGACAAAGGTCACGTCCCCAGACTCATATTCTGAGCTCTCCTCCCCATCTTCGGTGGTGAAGGAAGGGTCAATGGTTGTGGGAGGGGTACGAGTCGGCACCCAGGGATGAACCCAGTCCCAATCTGGAGGATTGTTGTTTGGACGCAGAGTCCATACCGGGTCCTAGGACTTTGTTTTTGTTAATGTTCAACTTTGGGGTGATGGAGGGTGGTGGGCGTGTGACGGGACCGTGGATTGGTTTCCAGTTATTTACAGCCATTTGATCTGCTGCTCATTGACCAGTGGAACTCTATTCACAGTCAGTTGGGACATGACTAAATCAAAAATGGTTGTGGACACAATTCTCAATTGGATCAGACTCGTTTAGTGTCAAAGATTGACGGTTCAAATCCCATAAACTGGGTCAAAGGGGAAGGGAAGTGACATGCAAAGAGTAGTGCAGTCTTAATCGCCGGGGCTAATTCTGCAGAAGTGTGAATGGTGACTACTGCAAAGAAATTTAAATCCTATCTGCTAAACGAGTGGACATAATTCAAGTTGGGTGGTCACTCCTGAATTTCATTCGCTTTCCCTTTTCTTTCATTTTAATGGAACTCTCCCACTTATGCCATTCATGGTTCTTCATTTCCACGTATTATGCCCTCCTACCCGGTTGACCTACTGTTCCACTACCATCTTTGTAATTCACTTGTCTGTCTTTTTTGTCGTCTCATTAATTTAGATGGACATCACTTCATTGGTAATTTATCTCCCAGTTTAATCGCCTTAACAGGGTGGGTGGATCATAGAAACACCTTTATCTCAAAGGGAAGTATTTAGCAAATCATTCATTGCATATAATCCTGGATGTAATTTTCAGGAAATCCTGCATGATGTTTTGAACGCGTAATTTTATTGAACCTTAAGTTTTTTTTGTCACGCAAGTGAGGAAAGTACATAAACGTTTTACATGAATAAAAGTCCTGAAAATGTGTCATCTTTTTCATGAACGGTTATACCTGTCACGTTTTTGCATGAAAGATTTTCATGGACTTTTAGTTCTCATAAGCCGGAGACCACAGGTTGTTTCATTTCCTCGGAACGGTCGATGATCGATTTTCGTAAAACAGAGCAACTTATCTATTTCACAGTCTCACGACTCGGCTTTGCATGTTTGACCAATTTATCTTGGCGTCTAATGTGGCAAACTTGGGATTTACATACAACATCGCTATATTCCCCTTTATTTCATAAAGGTATTGTGTGTTTTTGATGTATTGCTCATGCACGCTTCGTTGGGTATCAACCTCAATGTGGAGGTATTATTACTCATGTGCAATTTCAACCTTGTGAAACCTTTCCACTCTAATCATTCTATCTCTTCGTCAGAATTCATCACGATGCCACCCTTAACCAATAAATGATAGTGTAAAAAGTGTTGTTTTAAAATTACGAAACTCTTAGCCCATTTTTACGGATAGTACCCTAGCTCAATTTACAAAATTGTGTCAAATATTGTGCTCTAAAATAGGAAACAATGGCCAAATTTTTTGGAGCGGGTGGTATTGGAATTGACCCAGGAATTATGTCAACCGTAGAGAGTGACTACTGGGAAGAATTCAATCGAGTAAAACGACGCATTTGTTCATGAACCTGATATTGTGATTCGGAAAGCCAAAAAACCTTCAAGGATTCATCCCACGCCTGAAGTAACAAATTCAAATGGTTATTTCAACTCCAATGGTTCTGAAACTCATGAGCTGTCCAATGCAAAATCGGCAGTGTACCCAAATTTACCCGATAAAGGTGCAACACCTTCCTCTGAACTATTAGAAAATAATTTTGTGGAGTGTCGATCCGTTGCGGTTCAGACTGATGGGAATTACGATGAGGAGCCCGAGGTAAAAACAAGTGCTTAAAAAAGATGCTCCATTTAACAAAATCTATAAATCCATATTTTTTAGTTGCGCTACAAATGTTGCCTCTGTTTTCGGACTTCAACTCCTTGCGTGGTATGGGTATTTGTGGGGATTTCCATCGTCTTTTTCAAAATGGGGACAATTGTTACTGGGCGATGGATTTATTTGGCGAGTTCCTCCTTTGATGAAGTTGTCTTTTACATTGCATTTACAGTATGCTTAGGTAAGGAAGTGAATTTTCATTTAACGCAATAAAAAATTAGGTTGAGCACGAAAATCATAGTTTTCCTATTTTCAGGATTTTCAACAATATATTTCCGACGTGGAACGAAATATCATAATCCCTTCGATCTTTTATTTCTGATACTAACAATTCCTATAATGTGGGCTTTACTTACTTTTACGACAACGTTTTTGAAAAAGGATATTTTCTTTGTAAGTAAATATATTATTGTCAAATTATGCCATAACTTTTCTCGGATTCTTGCCTTATATTT
>JAAXNX010003558.1:0-10439 GCA_036491905.1 Folsomia manolachei
GCATTTCCCCGATTCCCTCAAGTTCACAGCGATTATACTAACGAACTGCACTCTGGCCAGCAGCCTGCACCTTGCATTAGCAAACTCTCCGTCATAAAGTTCAGAACAAAGTGAAAATTGAAACAGGCCAATTCTCAACTCAATACCGTTTGCCCAGCATTCTCGAAGAAAAGCTCACTTCAGTCAAACTTAGAAAAGCTCCGTAAAGTAAATGTAAGGCAGTGTAGGAGAAAGCCATGCAATTTTATCCTTCACCACACACGACACAGGCGGTAATTTAACAACCACTAGGCTGAGGTAGAATTTCTACCGTAGAAGACGAAACCACAAAAGAGCAACTACGCCTGGAAATGTGAAAGAAAAATTTGATTTGTTATCCTCGTCAACTTTGATCTGGAGTGTTCTCACGAGAACGTAGAAAATAATATTCGCGTTATACCAGGATGAAAGTTCTTGGTTGCGTAAGTGCAATTCGTGCTTTGGTGATGATATGCTGCGATGATGTAATTCAGTGGAAAGTAATGCGGTTCTATATTTCCACAATCTTCGGCCTTGTGGGAGGCCGAGGTCAATTTGAATTAGAATTTTAGAACAGCACATTACGGAATATTGGTAAAGAAAAAGGAAATGAAGCGCAATTTTAATAATTTCATTTCTAGTTGCGGTTTATAAAGTTTTTGAGAAGAGGCTTGTAACAGTGGTCTGTAAGATGAGGCAATAACAAGACATGATTCTTGCCTAACCCCTATTATAGTGTACACCATTAAATTTACACTTGGTTAAGATTTATTGCTCCATCAACAAATACGAATCAATAAATAACTTGGAGCCGATGAGATATTTTGGTTAGTATATATTGTCATCTTCACCCAACGCCTGGCAAACCAACAAAAAAGAAGGTCTTCCGCTTCTCGTGTAAATTCAGCTTCTGCTTTTTCAAACTAAATGTAAAATTGAAAAAAGGATGCAAATCCAGGAAGACGGAAAACAAGTCCACCGACAAGCACTAGCAGCAGAATACATAAAATGGCAATAAATTCCATCGAAGCAATAAAATTCGCATGCAACTTAAATGATGACACGCAGGACAGTCTTTAGGAATGCTGCATTCGTAGCCCATTCTGCATGTGAACCAACAAGACAGACATTTAGTTTAGTTTAATGCAGAATCAACGAATTTTCTGAAATTTATTGTAAATTGAATTTATTTATTCTATATGGAAAACCACGACGCAGGAAAAAAAGACATTTGTTACACTTTTCCGAAAAAGTCTATACTCGGTGCATGATCGTTTATAAATTGGCTCCTATTCCTAAAGTTCCTTCCCTTCATGCTCTTGGTAAGAAATGGGCAACAAGCATCCCGTAATAAGTGGGCCATGAATATTGAAGAAAGTAAGAAATGAACTCTTGAGCAAGGCTGGGATCTGGATCTCCAGCAGCGGAAGTAAGAATTCCTTGCAAAATGGTGAGACCAGTATAACCACAAGATATGGTCTGTCAGGGCCCCAGCCTTTCTCAGTAGCGTGTCATTACTCAAACTTCCCTCTGCAGCGGCTTCCTTGTCAATGTTCAATTTGGACCAGGTATGACACAAGTCGTCAAATCTTTGTGCATCGGGATTGAAGGGGTATGGGCTTGTTGGATCTGTTGAGTGGTAGTGAGACAAATCACAACTAATGACCACAGCCACTCGTTCTCTTATGGAAGGAGATTTTAGAAATTTCCAAATGTCCTGCCCTATTTTGATTAGGTCAGGAATTTTTGACTGCGTGGATACAAAATGTTTTTTTTAATTTTTTTAAAATCATGTAGGTAAACTATAACGCTTATGAAAAGGTGAACTAACGGGAACTGCAGCATAACTTGTAGGAAGTCCAATAATCACTGCATTCGGGACCGGTATGGCCTGGATAATATACGCCTCTTTTATAAACCACCAAGGAACTGCTTCACCCCAGTTCAGAGGCAGTTTTTGTTTGTCACCGGCCCTGGTTAGAGAAATATGTTCATGAATTTGGTCTGTATTGGGGATCGCAACTAATGCAGAATTATTGCAAAACAAAGTGCAAAAATAATGTATTAAGATATTTTACAATACCCAACTAAAAGACGATCCATCCGATTCCCATCGCTTATTAACGCATCCACCATTTGTACCGTAATTTCCGTGTCGATGATAATGTCAGCGGTGAAGTCTAACCAATCTCCATCCCACTGTGCAGATCCACTTGACTATTAAATTACAAAACAATAGTACCAGAACTAAATTTAGACAATTTATTAATTAGTTTCTAATTTCAAGTAATTTCACTGACCATGGAGTTCCCATGCGCCACAAAACTATCCCGAAGTCTTAATCCGTGTGGTGTGGTAAGGATTATCAGTTCGGGTCGAGTTCCAACTAGAATTTCCGCCTGCAGTTTCATGGCTGCGTGGAGTCTGAGGCAGTCTTGTTTAGTTTCTTCGGGTCGATAAGCGGGGACTTGGGTAAGGTCACGAGTGTCAGGGTCAAGGGTAATGGCCCCGTGGGGAAATACGAAACCTCCAACTATTGGCATTTTATTCTTCAGAAATTGGAAAACACTGACTGACAAAACGATGTTTTAAACTTCATGTATTTGAAGAGATGGAAATGACTACAAAACAATTACCAATTAACGTTTAACTGTTGGAGGGTTATTAGTGGAACTAAGGAGTTTTTCTCAAGACTTAAATGATACTGAATTACACAAAGGTGGGCGTAATCTTTTAAATAGTTTACAACATGCCATCCGTTAGTTTGTAACGTGTTCAGGCATTGTACAATAGAAAATATAGTAATGAGAATAATGAAAACAAGTAATACATATCATTGTACAATATATGCAACTTGAGCCACCAGTTCGTCGAATATTAATCTGTATGTTGAGTTATTCTCTACATCGCGTTCAAATGCTGGAAGTATCTTTAATTTAATAACGTGCTTTGACCTAAAGTATGTTCTACGAGTAGGGATTAAGAATGATTAATGATTACTTATAATCCAGATAATATATGAAGATTAAAGTTAATGAACTTTTAATCCATCAACTTATCACGGCGACTTCAAAGTTCACTCATATGTATGCATATTTGGCCACTGGAAACTACTAGTTATGACAATACAATTCAGCTATGTAAACAACGATAACCCATATGTCAAAACATTTATGTTCATAAGTTTATTTATTGCAACTAGCTAAACCAGTTAATGAAATTTGAAAGTATCAACTTTGCATTTTCAAATAGAAGTAAATAAAAGTGAGCACATTATACGAATATATGCATTCAAAATTATCATTCGTATGTTCACAACTTCAACTTAATTCATCAAATTATTCCCTTATCGAGATTAACACTTGATTGTCCACGGCTTGTCTATGAAGTACAAGTGCAGAGATGTGGGTGGGACGCGGAAGGCATTGTCCAAGCAGACTGGAGCCCTTGAGGGACCGATGATGGCCTTAATATTGAAAATATATTCATGAAAAACTATCCAAAAACACCCATTACATATTTCTATCTGCTTTAAACTTAATGTTTTCAACTCACTATTGCTCCTTGTGTGGTTGGCTTCTCAAATCTGAAGAAACTAGAGGGTCCAAAAACCTGAAAGACAAATCCTAAGAGTTGTTCATCCTCCGTAAAAAGTCCTTGCGTTGGATAGATTGTCGCGCAATTTGTTTCCATCCATTCATCAACTTTCCAGAAATTATGTCGTCCCATCCCATCAAAACATTCGCAGTATGTCCATCCCTTTTCGCCAGCTTCCCGACGGAAGTTTGGAATCCGGAGTAAGTCCTCTGGAGAAGGACCATCCTGAAACCAAACTCCAGAACCTGTGCCAAAAGCCAAAAGTTCGGACTCCGTCCGGCCAGTGGTACAAATTGATTCTGGAATATTAAAACTCGGATATCAAATTCATATTTTCATGGATAAGTGAATAGGAAGAATATAGAGTTGCCGTAATACCCAGCCACCCACCTGGAGGTACAAAGTAAGCAGTGAGAACAGAGTGAAGTTTTCCATCGATTGTTTCATTTTGAAATAACGGCACTTTGTCGTAACGATAAGAGCTGTTTGGACTAATGATTTCATCGTGAGGAAACTGTATAATTTTTAATATAAACAAATAAATGTTTATGCCCAAGAATGTATACGTTTCACACAAACCAAAGTTTGAATTCCAGATACGACGCCATTCTTGTCAAAAAGAAGGTAAATTAAATCGGAATCAAGTTTATATCGAAATCCTGAAAATTTTCCGTCATTCTCGCAACTGGAGTTGCTGTTGACCAGAGTCCATCCTAAGGTGCTAGCGTCTCGGGTTAAACGGGGAAGTTTTACGAAATGCGTATCGTCGTGTACCTAAAAAGAGTTGTTTTACTGATTCTGATTATTTCACTTTTCGCTAGGCTGAATTATGGGAATTATGGTCACATACCATACCAAATCTCACTGCAAAGCAAAAAATAAAACTATAAATAATCCTGGAAAATTCGAGTAATTAATGAATTTACTATTGTCTTTCAAACTTACTACGCAAGTCATCCCAGAAAACACCTGAGATTTCTGTGTAAAAAGTTATAGAATAATTTGAATTTACAAAACTGTTACAACTTCATTTGATATTTTAATAATCTCATGTAAATCTTACGAGAAATGAAGCCAAAGAGGCAAAATGAAACAATTATCTTGTTCATTTCGACGAATGTTAATGATGCCAACCGCTCTGATACTCTCAGTTTTCGGAAATCCCAACGAAAATTGATGACTGACGAAAATTTGTATATAATGCAGCTATTTGAAGGAATTCCCAATCTGACACATGTTTCAAACCGGAAAGAGCCAGAAAAAACGTTATGATAGTATGATAAGTGAGTATAGGGCATTTGAAATTGTGTGGAAAATTTTAGTACATATCAACTAAAAGATCAAGGCGCAATCCATAAGTTGATAACCAATCATCTAATTATTGATTCGGATCCAGCTGCAAGTGTGGCTTTGCATTGCCTAAATTTCTCACGCATGAACCATTTAATTGTTCAATGATGTCAGTTTCCTTATCTCCACTCTCCAAAATCTGTTATGCAACAATCTGTACTTCAAATAGCCGGCGAAGCCAAATCAACCTTGAACCTTTAAATCAGAAACAAGCAACAACTGGAAAAGAAAAACAAGAAACAAGTAAACATGTTAGTGTTAAATTATTTAATTTGTTCATCCAATCAAAGTCATCAACCTTAGGAAGCAAACGCTACATACCTAGGTACAGATACATTCCGAGTATGGTTTACGTTCTTTACTTTCTTCCAGGTTATACTTTACAACCGACCATGTGTAGTGTTTTCTTTTCCATTTTCCCATCAACATAAAGAAAAGAAAAGACTTTTACAACTTAAATTAGAATGGATAAAACTCTGAACTTGCACACAACTACCGCATCGTATTCTCGAGTTGCTCATAAATAAACGCGTGTTAGAGCAAGATTCATCCCATAAATGCGGAGGGGTGAAAGGCTTTCTTCCAAAAAAAGAGGAAGGAGAAAAAAATAATGTATAAACCTGTTTATGCGGAGCGTGTAATTTATTTTTCAGGAAAGTTTGATCCATTACAGTTTGATTGGATTCGAACTATAATGGTAAGGAAAGTAAAACCCAAAACAAAATAGGTACCGAAGATGACAGCATGTTTACAGGTTGAACGCGATTGTGCAAATTATTTCGATTTAACGAAAAATTCAACTCCGAAACCATAAACAAGACTGTACCGAAAGTTCAACTATTTTATTCATTTTAAATGCCAAGGATATGTGTAAGAAATAGCATACAAAGCAGACTTATAAAAGTATCACAATCCTGAAAGAAAAATCGTGTAAAGGAATCGAGCAAGCGATTGTTTTATAAATAGGTGAATACACACAAATTTATTTACTGCATTTGATTCCAAAACATGATTGGATTGCTAAATTATTGGGTATTTTTTCAATTCTACTTTTTCCTAAGCTGTAATTTCTTTAAATATGCATGTGCCTATAAAACCCCCGTTTATTTTAAGAAGCAACTTCATATAACAACTAGTTGCAAGTGGAAAATGAAAGCCAAATTTGGGTTGTTTTGTTTTTTGTTTTGATAAAAAACATTCAATTGGATATCATGTAATACAACAGCTCGTGAGGTAAGTGAGTTGCTATCCCATAATTTCTCTTATCGATAAACCAATTTACTGTAAACCTACCCATACAACATGTAACTAGCTAGGCAAACGTTTTACATGCAAATTAGGTCGTTCGATTTTTATTGTCAGATTGTTTAAAGCTATATCAGAGGAGCAGTAAACTTTAAGGCCGTAAAACTAATCCAACTTAAACAAACGGTTAGCTTGTTATCGTAGATCAGCTTAGTGAGAAGTGCAATTTTTACGGTGCAATAATATCCGTTTTATTATTGTGGTAGCTTTTATTTTCTTTTTTTTAAACTTTTTAAACCAAATTATATAAAATATTGAACTAGCTTTGACATTTTCTTATAGAAAATAACAAACATAGCAAAAATAAATTACTTTCCCCGTAGTTTTTCAGGGTCACGTAAAAATATTACTTTATGGCGTTGACTTCAAAGTCGTTTATCTATATCCCCCGCTTTTCTATGATCTTAATGTTACTTTTACAAATAAATTATAGGAACAGATAATGAAGGGCCTTGCCTAGTGTGCATATAACCTCTAGATTTTCAAAAAAGACAGTTTCAGCTTGCGTTACACGTTTTTCTGGATGCTGTCCGAGGCCACAGTCATTTTCATTTCCAAAGCATTTGTAATGTTGCAATCCGTATGATATTGAATTGTTGTAAAAGTTAACGAAACATCAATGGTGTTCCTGTCCAAAGTTCTGTCTAAAGTCCTTCCAGAGCCATGTTACTTCTCCCAAAATCTGACGTAATTTTGACATTAACGCAATTTAAGTATTACAAAACAGTTTCGGGGGATGTTGTTTGTATTGAAAATATTTATAAAAAATTCACATGTAACCGCAAAATGCTTACGTTTTGAAATCAAAATCAATCCGGTAAATTCATACCGTATCCTCCACTTCCAGCAAATCAGCTCAAATTGTTAGTGCAATTAAAATTGCAATGAAACTCGATGGATTTACCGAGCCATATTAGGATTGAAACTAAGTACAAACTGAATATTATTTAGTTCCTTGTGTTAGCACGCTAGTTGCAAATTGTGTAACAGTACTAAGTTTAGAAAATGACTTTTATTCGAACGTTAATTACCTGCGCTCTGGAGTACACACAATCGTGGCTGAAGCAATTAAATTTATGTGGGTAGCATCTGCAGTTTGGTATTCTATTCAAGTCATGTTAACTGCACTGCATATGACTGCAATTATTCGGTAATATACAATGTTAGACGAGATTTATTTTCAGTTTTCCACTTTTGCATGAAGGTTCCCAGCATGGGATAGTACTACATTAGTAATGTACGTCTTTGAATGTTTTGTCTTCAAAGTAAAATATTCGAGACAAAAAAAGAACGAGGCCGGTTAATAAAAATCATGATCAAAGAAAACGCATATTTTTGTTATTATTTTTTTAATCATTGAAAAAAGGTATTACTGGAATAATGCTGTTTGTTGTTTTCTCTTTCATTTTTGTTTATTTACCAATTTTCTTTCAGGATGCTCATGCCTTGGCATTTGCTGTTTTTCTTTCTACGACATCTGATGTTCAAGAATGTTGTTCCCCTTTAAAACCAATACCTATGTAGCTCATTATCTTGCTATTAAGTATTGTTTATATGCCAAAAAATATGTTTGCAATTTCAGATTTCGTTTCAATTGACGTATGTTGCCCATTTTTTTTAAATTTCATAAAACTTTCCGTGTAATGTGAATGCGAATCAATACCAAACTCATTTGAATCTTGTAAATTCCTTTGGGATCAACATAGCCTGCAATAAGTGAGAGTTTTTAGGAGAAAATTCCTCATTTAGTATTGAACGAAAGGAAAATCTATGAAAACCTTGAATCCGGGTAAAATTGCCTCAGTCTCAGTCCGTTTCTGGTCTGACTTCAGTTGGTGAAGCTTACTTGGGAAATGTGAGACTGTCTCAAATTCGGTTTTTGTCTCAAGAAAAATTTCGAAAAAGTTGACGCGATCCAAGATTTTTCGTATTTGCCATGCCACAACTGCAGTCCAGTGTCAATTTTAGAAGGAAGCAGCCAAACTAATCATTTGGAATTTGTGTCAATGTCATTTTTGATTCTGTTTTCATCCCTCACCCACAGGAAATGGTGGTCGGATTGACGAGGAGAGGTCGTATGGGAATACCTTCAGCCGTATTTTGAAGTGAAGTGTGGTTAAGTGGTGGTATGTACAGTAAATCCTCCAACTCTCATCTTGACGAATTGCGACTTTGATGGATTTAGACATATGAAGACGTACGACTAAAAAATAGAACGTTCAAGATTTAACCCAAGCAAAAAATTGTCTCAATCTTCTCGACTCGACGATGAAAAATAAAGGATTGAAGATTTATTAAATCCTTGATAACACCAGAGTAAAAAATAAGTGGTAGAGCAAGAATATATTGCAATTTTTCCAATTTCAAGATTGAGTGAGTTGGAGTTGGATCATTGAGTCAAAAATACAATTTCCATACATTCCACGCCGTTCAAGTACTGCATACTAAGGGACAATCCTTCTTCACAAGAATATATTATGCAAATCAAAATCTATTAAATTTCTTCATGCATAACATTTTCAGAGAACTTTTGATCATTTTCGCAAGTCTACTTCAATTTGGAACATAGGTTCAATTTCAATCAACGTCCTTATGGGATCCATTAAAAATAATTAATGTAAACCAAAGACCTGAAGTAGATGAATGCTAGCCATTATTCTTTGACAAATGTAAACAAACTTACCAAAGAGTTTTGTCAAGGACCCGTGAGATGCACTTTAACCCTGTCAGTGCATAATTGTGATTTGACACAATGTGATTAACTCTGGTGCGGCCACATGTGTACGCCATTCTAATTATACAGCTGTAACATAAATAATGGTGTATTATCATCCAATTTTAATCAAACCAATTAAGTCGGCCCTACTCAAAATTAACGATGGATGACGCCTCGGAGACGTTTTTGTCCCTTCTTTCCAAAGAACTTGCCACTCCGACTTCTCCGTGGGAGTCAACCCATCCGAGAAACAACCTTCCGGCAGTCTCAGGTGAAAGTGACACTGGGAACTGGTGGATGTTTCTCACAACTATGTCTTCTCTTCTGGAAGATGAAATTTCAGTCGATCCCTCCGAAATTGAGGGATTGTCCTCTGAACCTTTTTCGTCACTGAATCCCACAAACTTTTCCAACTTCTCCTCAAACCAGAATTTCTCAAATTTTTCCATCCCTTCTTCCAACGAAATGCCGAGAGCAATGAGAGAAATGTCTGAGAGTGCCAAGACAAGTGTGTTAATCTACTCGATAATTTGGATCATTGCATCCACTGGAAACTTGACTGTGTTTGCCTCCTGTTACCGACAATATAAGAAACATAAGAGTCGGATCACTCTCCTTATTCTTCACCTGTCTGTGGCAGACTTGATTGTTTCCTTTTGTCTTATTCCGATAGAAATTGCATGGAGAATAACGATCCAGTGGTATGGAGGCAATCTGTTGTGCAAACTATGTCAGTATGTTAGAGCATTCGGTTTATATCTCAGCTCGATGGTGTTGATCTGTGTGAGCTTTGATAGATTTTTCTCAATTCTGTTTCCACTAAAGTTCGCCGGGGGTAAGAGAAGGGTCAAAGTTATGTTGATGTTGGCGTGGGCAGCTTCAGGAGTATTTTCCATGCCTCAGGTAAGTCGTAAATATGCGATGAGATCGTGTCTATTTTTATATAGTATAATTTTGATAAGGATTGCGTACTTTGGTTAAGTGGGAATTTAAGTTTATGGGCCCAATTGAAAGGTAGTGTGTGGGATATTTATTTCCCTGGTTTTACGATGATGTGACGTAGGCAGTTTCCAATTTGGTAATTGAATTGAATGAAAATTTGAGTGGTCTGAATTTCAAAATAACACGTTTACTCCAACCATTTTACGGTTAACCCTAAGTTGTTTACACAAAGTACTGAATCCGTAAAGAGGATTTGGCAAAGAATTTATGTTTCACGCGATGTAAGATTGGATTATTCCACCATTTGATAATCCGATTACATAAATAACTTTCCGCAAGAACGAAAAATATATAATCGGATCCATTTATAAGAAAGTTTCCGTGTATTGCGCTAAAGTTCTAGCATTCCATACATATACAGGTGTAAAAATAGCAATTAATGCATGAAATTGACCATAAAATTAAATGCATGTTGTTACCCTGGTCTTTATCACACCTAAACTGTGTTTTG